>JAVJIF010009757.1:0-156117 GCA_038442645.1 Agave tequilana
GTAAGCTTCAAAACTTTGTTTCTTAGATTTTTTTTTCTTTTTAAAGTAGATTGATCTCGGTAAGTTTAAGACACTTCAATCATTGGTTCTATCATAGCTTGTGCATCTTTCCATACCGGCATCCAACACAAAGTGTTCCAGTGCTCACCTTCACGTGAGGAAGTCACTAGACCAGTCCGCCATTATGACCAAATAGAGGCGAATTGTGATAGGTATTGTAGAATACTACAACCACCACAAATAAAAACGCCTACAAGGTCCTTGGAGAGGATAGTCAATGGTATTCAAGTTTATTGTCTGCTATAAAATCTTGGATAAACTGCAGAACCCTCCCTCTTCCCCGTGCTAAAAAACTTCACGATAAACCACCTGTTATATTAGATTCCTTAGATAATCCCCTACGCTAGAGATAGTTTAGGTGTTACATGTGGAATTTATTAGAACAGGGTGTTAACTATTCAATCCAACATAAAATGAGGGTCTTGATGTATAAAAACAATAAATGCTTTTCAAGGGGCTATAGTAGGATGTTTTTCTTACCTCGATTAGAAAATCAATGAAAATGGTGACTTCTCTCATACCATCACGTGCTCTCTCCTCTCCTTTCTTGTCTTATTTTTTTCTTATTTCATCTATTTACCAAAGAAAACCGGTTGCTTTGCTCTGATATTTCACTTCAAAGCACTTGAGTGAGCCAGGTATGCACTTTTATACATAAATGGAGAGCGGGCCAACACTCGAGTATTGGTCATGTACTCTCTATCTTTCAAGTCTAGCTTATTTGCTCTTTCTATCAAACCCTTGTGAAAGTAGATCTTCTAGAGCTACTTTTCAACGTCTTTATAATCCTTCCAACGATTGTAGCATATACTTCATACAGGGACAGCCAAAAATCATTCATTGAGGGGGTATAGAATAATTACACACACACACACACACACACACACAGCAGTAAATATAAAATTAACTTATAGAAATTTAGAAACTTTTTGAAAATGCATAAAACACCTAAAAAAGACTTGTCGAGGATGATTCAGTTACACTAGCATAAAAGATCTATAAATTGGGGAATGAAAGTTTATGTTTAGCCTAGGATGATTCAGTTACACTAGCATAGAAGATCTATACATTGGGTAATGAAAGTTATGTTTAGCTTTTATGCAACGAGAAATTTCTTTTGCTTTCCTTTCTTTTTTCCTTCTTGGTTATATTCTTTGCTGTTCTTTCCTCAATGATAATACATGGAGAAACCATACAATGGAGGGGGGGAGTCTTAAATAAATTTGAATTTAGATATGAGATACTTCTATTTAATTAATTAATATATATTTATTAATAAAGAAATAAATAAAGTATAATTTTGAAATTTGGACGGAATTACTAATGTTAGTACGTACTTATTTTTTCTCTTTGACACAAAATTCTAGGGGATGGCGGCCTATTTCTCGGGTTTTAATAGCAGGTGGTCATCTTTTCGGGTGTTAAATATAGAATTTTTTTTTTGTTTTTTAAAAACTCCTCCCTCATGATTTTCCGGGGATGGGGGGCGAATTAAGAGGAAGGGCGAACCTCGGTCCTCCTACTATATTGGTTTTTCCCCCAAAAGTGGGGGGCGGTTGCCCCACACCCCCCCCCCCCCCCTTCCCGCGTCTCCGTCCCTGGCTTCATATGCCTCTCCACCTACCCAAATTCTTATAACGAAGGTTTGAGAACTCAGTTTGGTTTTAGGCCTTGGGAAAAATCAGTATGTTTCATCAGTATCATAGGGTTTCAGTTTGATCTCAGTGAAGTGCATATGCATATATGTGGTTATATTGATTTTCTCTGTTTTAAGTTTTAATTAAAGTTTAACTCATTGGATGGATGAATGATTGAATAATTTATAGTTTCTATGCAGTGTTGCCTGGGATTTTGATAATAAAGACCAGAAATGGAGTAGGGACTAGTGAGATGAATCTTTAATAGTAAACAGGAAAGTTCTCCCATGTTTTTTATTTCTTTGCGGTAACGGTAAGTTTCATCTGAAACTTACACAAAGTACCTGAGCGGAGCCGAACTATGCCCGAAAAATCTCCAATACAAACGATACTATATATGTGCCGGCCGAAACATATCAAAATCGAGTTTTGTGCCTGGTTTCAGACTTCAGAACTCATCAAAACCGATCCGTTTCGGCCGAAACCTTATACCTTGCTTTATAACAACAGCAAAGCATTTGTCCCAAATGTACGTGGATGGCTACATGATGGGCCGTCTCCGGTATTAAATTGGCAACATTATACTCATTTTAACAGTATCAAATCCCCATTGAACAAGGTGTAACCTAGAGTCCAATGCTCCATCAAACTACGAGCCTATCTCCTCACTGGAACAGTTAGTAATTCTCTGCACCTGCCCAAACCATATCAAAACCGTCATTTTATTCTGAACCAAGGGAACCTCAAATCTTCCAGAGGCACTGATTTCTAATCCAATCTTCACTATTATACATATCCATCTCAAGTTTTCATCTTCAGCTACACTAACGTGCTGAATATGTCAATACTCAATTGCCCAACATGCTGATGCAGTCGACCTGGGTCCTTTCAGTTTCACGGTTATCATTGATCACATAATACTATGGAAGCACTTCTTCGCTTTAACCTACTCAATTTCTTCCTATCACTAAATTCTACACACTAATTAGGCCCTTCCAATCTACAAAAAAGCTGTCATTTTTTCGGAACTAATGTGAAACCTATTTGATCCTAAATTAAGTCAATAGTTCTAGGAATCCCAAGGCTACTACATTTACTTGTAACTTAAAAGTGTAACATCAACCTAATAGCAAAGGGTCTATGTTCTAGTGTAGGAACATGTTTAACTCAGTAAAAATAAGGTATCTGAATACAATGTGACTAAAAAGATAAAGAAAGGTGATTAGAAAAGATAGCGGGAAGCACGAAGCCCGAACGCTATAGCATGGCTTCGTGAAACATTCCATTTCAAGGTGACAAGATAATACCAATAGAAGGAAGCAATGAGAGCAGGTACAAGTCGGAGAAAGTAGATGGATAGAACACTTTACACAGACAAACAAAATCCATAATGTAAGAACTAATTCTAGACTGATGCAACTTTGGATTAGATGATGGTGCTATAAGCTGCTACTGTAATAACACAAATAACCTTTGATGAACCATTGAAGACCCACCACCCTATTGAAGGCAGGTCATCCAATTGAACCATTAGTAGTCAAAAGGAGAACATGACTGGACCTGCTCCCCCACATATAAAAAAAAATCATACACGTCTAAGCCTCTTCCCATCAGAATCAGGTCAAGTATGAAGCATGATTGAAATCAAGAAAGATCTAAAATGATTTGATAAAGTTTCTACAAGAGGATCCAACCATATGGGACCCATAACATGGACACGTAACGATAAGTTTCATTTAGAAATTTCCAATTTGGATTAAATGTCAAACCATATGAAAAACCAACAATATGAACATGTAAGAACAAATCCCAACTCAGAACAAACCTATAATTAGGCGACAATACATTACTAGTTTAATTGATCTAATACAACAACAAAACAGTTTCAACCAAAAACTGAGCAGATCCAACAATTTGATGACACCATCAAAATGGATCAAAATCCTATACCAGAGACATATCAATTCAAATCCATGTCAAGGCCAATACCCTTTAAAACTATTAACACCTCAGTATAGTTTCTTCACTGGGCTCCATCTTCAAATTTCTGCTATATTTGAAAATACAGGATCCAAACAAATGAATTCGTAGTCCGAATTATCTAACTGAAAAAACATAGACATTTAGGCACATACAGAAAAATATTCATAACATAAATTATAATATTACACAGTTTGATTCATTACAATCTGAACCGATAATAAATGACTTGCAAGAAAGATTTCAATAGTCAAAGAAAATATTGATCAGTATAGATCATACATAATATGAACTGAAATAGACATGCCTCTAGAAGATTATCCATTCATGAACTGAGAGGTGATCGAGAATTTTTTTTTAAAAAAATTTAAAATTAATAGGATGATGCCATGGAATTCAATGACAATTCTCATTGTGCTAGATCTTAGGGTGTAAAAATGCAAAACAAACATAATCATCATCAAAGCCTGTTCCCATTAAAAAGGGTTAGTCTATGGAGCATAGTTGTAAAGTCAAGAAAGTTGAAGGAAAGGACCAAGTTTTATTGAGATTCACTATGGACATCACACACTTTCAAAAGTTGGTGCCAAGTTCGAGTCCAGGGCTACAACATGATATCATTCAAACAATTATTGCAGTGGGCAAGGAATCTGAGGTTCAAATTCTGCTTGCATCAGACTACAGCCATATTTCAAAAAAAAAAATTGCTCTTTAAACTAATTTGATCTATCCATGGGGTCAAAGGGCTCTAAAACATGCAAGGGAGTCAAAGCTTTTGGTCATTAAAGAGGTGACTCAAACAAAAATAATATATAAGAGAAGAGTGATACCTGCTGGCCAGCAATGTACACATTGTTATCCTTGTATTGAGACGCTGGTAGATCTTCATTGCCAGTTGAATTTCCACTAGTATCAGCTGGACCAGGACTGTAACCTCCAGGAGCTGAGTTGTATGCTCCATAACCAGGTGGCATCCCAGCATGGTTTCGAATTGCCCGTGTTTGTTCCAGGCTTGTATTGAGAAATAGGGTACCTGATAGGGGTGGCAGCTGCTGCAGCTGAAGGAGGTTGATAAATGCTTCTAGTTGGAGGTGCTGAGGGAATGCAGTATTGCTTAAGAAATGGTGAAGAGTAGGAGGTGGAACAAAGAGGGCGAGAAATATTGGCTATATGGAAGGTAGTTGGATGGATAATGAGGTATATGTAAACCGGCAGGCTGACGAAAAACCGGAACCGGTTGCTGGGCAGCCGGAATAGAACCTCTGCATTACTCCAGCAGCTTGAGTCGTAAGACTAGTGGGTGCAGCTGAGGATAGAACCAAAGAGTTCCCAATCTGGAGGAAAAAGTATGCATCAGTATTCTAGTAAGAAAGCAAATATATCAAAGCATATGAAAGGGAGAGGGACAGAAAGCTGCAAAGATGTTCTGGCATGCCAAGACAGTAACACAGCAGATACAGAAGGAAAAGCAACATATCAGGAAAAGATTTTGAGTAGGAATTTACGTGTCATCAAGAAAGCATTTTCTAAAACACATCCTTGACTACAGAGGACAGCATAACAGAATCTTCAAAGGATGAGAGAGAGAGAGAGAGAGAGAGAGAGAGAGAGAGAGAGACCTTGCAAGTATATGCATAAGTTACGAAATATTTCAGCAACAGTTACATATAAAAGTTGTATAAGTATTGTTGATCCCTATAATTATAAACAAAAGCACACTGCGGAATGCCCAAACCTCCTGTGACGACTGGCCAGTTTGAGGCGGCGCAACAGCAACATTTCGTTATACTTAGAAGCCCACCAGGTGCAAGAAAAGGAGAGAAGCGACCATCACCATCAGTTGTGGGTAGGTAAATCTGAGAGTAATAGCTTGCAGATGGATCAAACGGCTGTTGGACCTATATGGAAGAAAAGCTTAAGAAAACGTGGCAGGACAAAAGAAGAAATTAGCTGCAATGAAATAACCTGTGTGCCCACTAAGCAACCATATTAACTGCCAAAGGCCAAAAACCTAAGCAGTTACATGAAACGTGAAGTTAAAAGTGAACCTTTGGATTAATTACCAGAAAACCAAAAATATCAAGTAAAACTTTTATTAGGATAGTAGCATCAACACTTTTGAAGTGTACTTACCATAGCCATTTCAAAAATGTTGAACTGTGAACTGAACCTATATGGTAATCGGGGCCCCACTTCTATGTAACCAAACAATTTACCGAGTTTGATGAAATAATATTTATAAGTTAAAACTGGAGAGTAAGAGCTTACCATAAAGCTCGGAAGGCGCGTGGCATCACGTCCCTGCGTTTCGGTGCTCTCAAAGGGTGCAAATTGGCTGCCAAGCATGGTGGTATCAGTCCAATTGCTGAATAAGTTGAGTATGAACAACTGAGTAATTAGGACCTTCTGAACCAATGGGCCTCTGATTTAGGTTGCTCATACTCTGGAGCTGCGGAGGTGCCCGAAGAAACAAAAAATCCCCAGATGGCTGACTTTCGGGCATCTGAGTAAGTGATTGTTGTTGATCCGGATATTCCACTTCATGAGTGGACGGAACAGCATTATGGACACTGCCCCCAGGTACAAAATAAGGAAAATAAGAATAGAAGCACAACAGGAGCAGATCGAAGCGACAATTACATACTTAGCATGACCGCATGAGGAACTAGTTTGAAAAAACTCCACTAGAAAAACAAAGGAGAATACTAAGAATGGATTCATGCTGATATGAGGTACTTCTTTTAAAGAAAACATATTATACAAACGAAAAAAGAATTTGATAAAGTTAATTTTATCAATGTAAATTTAAACTATATCATAAAATTCAGTTTTGAAGGACCATAATTGGTGCCGGTACTTAATACAGTGATAAGTTCAGATGCATAACATGCAGGTACCAGTTTAGAGAGAATAAATCAGAAGCTCGACTTAAAATCCGTAATGGAATAGTATTCTACAATTTGAGAAGTTTCATGAGCTTCGAAATGTTATGTTTGGATATGAAGCAAAAAACATTTGTTTGTGAACCTCATGTGGCCGTCTCAAACACCACCTTGAAAACCAGTAAAGGCTGTCTTCTTACTAAAGAATATGTGAATAAATGTGTTTTTAGCAGAACATACTGCTATAAACTCTTGAAATAACAACCATCCCTAAACATGCATTTTCACCATAACATGAGAATCAAAGACAACCAATGTGGACAGACTGAAAAAACATCATCATCGTTGTCATCATCTACACTTTCTTTCCATGAATATGAGGTCAGCTATGAAGCAAGGCTCCAAGAAGATTTGACAAAGTTTTTACGATTGACCGTCGACCTCCCTCAGAATGTTGGGCTATAAGTGAGAGAGTTTTATCGGACAGCTATAAGGCCAGCTTTATTATATGACACAGAATGGTGGGCTATAAAGAGATATCATGCCCAGAAGATGAGTGCAGCAGAGATGTGCATGCTTCGTTGGATGTGTGGTAACACGAGGAAAGATAAGGTGAGAAGTGAGAATATTCGTACTAAGATAGGCGTAGCATCTATAAAAGAGAAGATGAGAGAGAACCGCCCTATGATGGTTTGATCATGTGTGACGTAGACCTACAAATGCGTCAGTCCGGTGAGTAAGTTAGAGTGTATCAAATTAGGGCAAGTTAAAAGAGCGCAGGGGAGACCGAAGAAAACATTGATGGAGGTAAAACAACAAGATATAGAGGCTAACGGGTTAGTGCAAGCATATTGCTCGATAGGAATGAGTGGAGAAAGCTGATCCATGTGCCCGATCCGGCGTAATTCTCTTTTGGTTCATGTAGCCTACCACCAATACTTGGGACAAATGGCTTAGTTGTTGTTGTTGTTGTGTTGTTGTTGTTGTTGTACCGTCGACCTCCCTCAGTGCCAAATTCCTAACCAAGGTAACTATGGACAGGAGATGGGCTTCTTGTAATCCAAAAATACTAGTTGGCATCCCCAATCTCTCCTAGACTACGCGAGAAAATCTAGAAGGGGAAAAATGATAAGATTTTCTTTAGGGAAACACATTCAACCTTGAGGCATAGATAAAGCCAAGAGCCAAATAGAAGACATTCTCACCACTGAAGAAATGAAAGGGAGAAAAAATATGATAGATGATGCAAGATTGAAATTTTCCTTGCAAAGTTTAAGCTGGATTAGGATAAGAAAGTTAATATTTTCCTATCTTTTTTTTCTTTTTTTTTGTGTGTGTTGGTTGGGGGTGGGGGTGGGGGTGGGGTGGGGGCAGGTGTCGAGTGGAATTCTTTTTCTGAAAGAAAGTGTTTCTAAATGGACCCAAGTCCAATGAAGCTCAAATAAGCATATGTGTACAACTCTTTCATAACCAACCAAACTCCGTCGCATTTGGATTCAGCAAATATAAAGCAAAAAATAATTCAAGAGAAAATTTAGGCTTAGTCGAATATTAGGGTACCTGAAACTTTGGAGTAAAACATAGATGGGCCCAATTATACCTGAAAACAAAATTAAGCCCAGCCTCTTTCCTCTATGAATTTATTCAAGGCTAGGCCATTCCTGGGCCATTCATTATGCAATCCACGATCAAGACCCATGCTAATCACTCCTCTCCCTGACCCATTAATGTGTAAACCAAGACCATGACCACAACACCCCCCCCCCCCCGGCGCGCGCGGCGCGCGCCACACAATCCCCAAAAAAAAAAAAACATCACCAGCAAAAGATAATAATAATAGTAATATAAAATATGAATAATTTGTGACTTCCCATTATTCACCACCTTCTCAAACTGCAACCTCCTACCGTTCTCCTAGTGATGCATTCTCCCTCTCTATCAGCCACATGGACAGTTAAATATGCTAATCAGCACCTGACCCGCAGATATGGACCATCCAAGGCACATTAGAATGGATTAATCCTGTTCGAATGAGAATGTAGGTTACCAGGTTCTCAGATCTCCTTCCTCCTTGCAGCCTACTAAATGGCATAACCTCAACAACACAGACACCCTCCTTTACAAGTACTAATGCATGCAATCTCTCTCTCTCTTCTCTCTCTCTCTCTCTCTCTCTCTCTCTAATTATAAACTCACTATAACCCACTCAAAGTTCTTTTTAAGTTGCAACCAAACAAGAAGAAAGTCAATGGTCGAAAGAAGGGTGAATCTTAACTTTTTCCTGTCATTTATTTTCTCCTCTCTTTCTATCCTCTATATACTTTGGTTCATCCAGCTCACCGTTCTCAAACTCTTAGCTTTCATTTGCTATACTCTCCATTAGTTGTCAGAATCTTAAAGGAAAACAAAAATTACAACCAAAAAAATACTTTTTCCTTAAATTTTATTTATTTAGCATTTGACCAAGTCCAACAACTACTTGTTATAAACTCAATAGGTACAACCATCTCGCAATGGTCCAACACTACTTGTTATACATCTCCAGCTAACAATAAAAATATTCAATGGCGTTTAAGTTGTCTTTAAGAACTTGGACATTATAAAACCTAACAGCTTATTGGATAAGAATCGATTCAAACAATGGTCATATATTTGTCAAAGGGAGTAGAGTTGAGAGACAAAATGCTACTAACATCAGCAAAGGGAACCATGTTGTTGTAATGGGTAATCTCGGCATGAAGTTCAGAGGCTAGAAATAAGACAAACCGGCCATGTTGCATGGCCACACAAACACAGACGCAACATGCCATACAATCGCAGCAAATTTTAGAAAGTACACACAAAACAGAGGTATAGTGCCCAATCCATGGTATCCAACACGTTTGCTAGACACGTGTGACACAACATGACTTCATGTTTGAAGTGTCCGTGCTACTTAACAGAAAAGTATTACATTAGAACGAACTCATATATACATGTTGAACTTGAGTCCACATTGGAATAATGCATTACTTAAACCTCACCTTTAAGGTAAAGTTACACAAGAAAGACATCGGTTAAAGGATAAGTCTCCGACTTCTCAATGGCTTGAGGCCTAAGGTAGATTTTTTTGTCTCTTACATTCGAGGCTACACTAGTTTAATTTGACTTAGGACTTGTGAATCTTGATGTAAGTGTGCTTTGTCAATCGTTGTTAAACATAGTGCAAGGCCTAAAATTTAGTATGTCAAAATGTCACAAATTTGATAAGGTTGTGTTTGGCAAGAGGAGTTAGGAGGAATTAAAGTCTACCTCCTAAATCGAGCCAAACACCCATTATTTGGGTTGAAGTTGGGGTTTTGGGTTTTGTTTTAAAACAGGACAAAATGAGCTTGTTTTCAGCAATTCCAGCTTTGCGCTGGAATTAGGAGAGTTGGTTCAGCCCCAAAATGAGGGGTTGAATTTGTACCAAACTACCCTTGTCCACGGGCATGCAATCATCCTCTCGCCCCCCCCCCCCCCCCAAGGGCATAGTTTTAGTTGTTGAGGGGTAAAAATGACACTAGTCAAAATCATCCTATCTAATTTTTCTTAATTCTCTAAACAACTTTTTACTTACTATTTACAACTCCTAATTCTTCACCTTCCAAACAACCCAAAGAAGTTTGTTCCTAACTATTTATAAATCTCCTCCCAGTGCACTAAATCCCAATTCCTTACTCCTCTAGCCAAACACAGCTTAAGAGTAGGTTCAACATTGCAAGCTATCTTACACCTACTACATACAATAACATGTTGAACTCTATATCTAATTTCCTTTATTTTCAAATTTCACTTTCCAAGGAATTATTGGATATTTTAATGAAAGATTTAATTTCAAAAAAATGTATTTATATATTGTAATTATTTTTGAGCATTCGACCACTAATGAGCCACTATAAACTTAGTCAAGCTAGTCGGTTTAACTGATTAATGGCCTATTGGTGAAGTTTTTATGGTAGATTCGTGCCATATATCATATTCATAACGAGGTTGCAACATCACGTGTCTAAGGGTCCTTCCATTGTTCTAAAAATTAGTTTCATTATTCGTGCACTCAAACACTGAATAATGATTAATCGATTAATCGGAGATTAATCATTTTTGAATAATTTAATATAGTTAATTATATTTATACACAACTATATATGAATATATACAATTAATTTTTAAAATGCCTAAATATTATACAAAATAATATCTAGATGTGAAGTTATAAACCATGATATGATAAACAACAAGAAAATATGAATAAATAGTAAAAAAGAAGTAAGAGAACTTATCTCTTCGCATTCCAAGATTTCAAATTTTACAACATAAATATAAATCAAAAGAACTTACCTGCAAATAAGATAAATAAAAAAAATTAGTCAATTTATCAATCAAAAATAATGAGCTTTAAAGAATGATGGAGAAATATTGCTTAATAAGTTAATTTGAAAAATAATCAAAATAATAAAACATAAGTATCACTTTATGCAAAATATATATAATAAAATATCATAATCATCATCTACTATTTAATAAAAGATAGTTATCAAATCATCATTACAATATAAACTACTTAGCGATCCAACACACACAAAGTGATAAGTTTTAAAAAAAAACATATGAAATGCCTAAATGATTAATTGGGGACTAATCGGATTAATCGGGAGTAATCGGATTAATCGGATTAATCGGGCATTAATCGGGAATTAATCGTTTTGGACGAGATTAATCGCCCGAGCGCATAATCAGAGCGCTTAATGTAATATTAAGTGGCTGCCAACGAATAGGATTAATCGGCCGATTAATCCGATTTTTAGAACATTGGTTCCTTTTGCGTCAAGCACATATGCAAGATATTTTGATGGATCCGCTCGCGAACACTATAAAACAAGGTCAAAGGCAAAATACTCCAAGGCTCATTCCAAACATGTTCTTTAGTAATTGACTTTGTAGAATGGGTACCCTTTTCTCACATAATAACTTAGAACTCAGCCACATTATTTGGGTTATAATTAGCTCACATCGAATTTTTAAATCTGTCACCAACAACTTGAACCCCTTAACTTCCCTTTCCAAACTTAGATTTGCAGGTGACAAGGAACATTCTCCTTTGAGTGAGAGTTATTGGACCCAAAGATGTTTTGGGTTCTTTTTTGGAGTTTGCTACAACACCTCCAAAGTTAAGTTCTAAAGTTTTTTGAACAACCATGCTCTTCATCAAATTGCGAGAGGAATTAGGGTACTTACTCGTTTATCCATCCACTTAGAAGAAACAAATAGCACCATAGTGTGCTAAGAGCTTGGTATCTATCTACATAAGCCTTAGCCTTCTATGTAAAAAAACCCTTAATACAAAAAGGGGACAAAGTTGTGGGATGTTGGAGTCGTAATAAAATTTACTGTATTGGATGGATGGTGTGAGATATTAAAGGATTGCAATATTCTCCCTCGATGATCTCGAGTAAGAGACCATGGCCTTTAAAAATGTCGATGGCAATGCAGGAGATAGCGTTCATGTGGAGTTTGTTTCACTTGGTAATGATGAATGCTTGGTTTTGAACCATTTTATTGAGTTGAAGCATTTAGAACGATGTTCGACATACTCATCATTTGTTTTAGCATTGTCTTAGTCTTGTATGTAACAACATGGGATATGATAATCATTTTGGATGTTTATAGAATATTACAGTCTATCTTTTATTTGGAAATGAAATATTAAAGATATTATATTTTCCTTATCATTTATTATGTTTTGTCCTAATTCTTTATAAATATTATATATATTATAACATATTTGGTGCTAGAGCTAATACTTGTTGACTTGCGTTGAACTTCCTACTCATGCAGATTTGTGAGCTCCTACTAATGTTGTCAGAGCAGATATTAACTGCTAAATTGCTATATGTCTAGCTAACTGTCCTTTTGAGGTTGTGGACCTACCGTTGGTAACCTATAACTAAATGGTTAAGTCTTAACACATTGAGATGTGTCTTAGGATTTGTTAAAAAGTATGATTTAGGATATATTCGTGTATATCATGATTTCTAAGAAATTTCACCTAAAACAAATAAGATAAATTGATGAGTTTTCTAATCTAAATTAATTAATTATTAAAATATATAAATAAATAAGGATGATGGTTATATTTTCAAATTTCTGAGAAATAACCAAAATCCTATAAAAATAATTTTTATTATAATAATTGTTATTTTTCTAATATTATATTTGATTTCACACAATATGCATTTGGTGCACATCTCCTTAACTAGTGTGTGTTTGCGTGTGTAGTATTATTAAATATCATTTCTTGTCCTGTCTTTCTGTCTTGTCCATGTCAATGCAACATAGATTCATAGAAAAATCAAAGAGGAAAATTGGACGAAGTCTTCTTATATTCTGAGTTCATCTTTAAGCTCTCATTTCTCTTTCTATGTTTATGTCTCAACTTCCTTCCTTGGGCAATATCTGACAGATCATGGTCTCCCTCATGGTTGTTCACATGAGAGATAAGTAAGAAGCGCATATGTTTCTACCTCTAAGGATGCATCTATCTTGGCTAGCATGAGGTTCATGACATGTCCTTTAGGGCAATGAGTTCACACCTAGCATAAGGCCATTACCATTAATATCTAGAACATTTCACTTTGTTGCCAGTAATTTAACTTTTAGGCCCCAAATATCCAACATTCCTCCAAGAAACTTTTGACATCCCTCCTTGCCAGTTCTCATAACTCTCGTCTCAAAACAACTTAACAAAAACCAAACTAAAGCCTATTAGTCACTATGCACAAGTACAACTTTTTAATAGTGTATTAAAAAACGTTATGTAACTCGTTATAACCCGTTACAGAACGTAACAGCACCCGACCATTATATAATACTCGCAAAAAAAACACAGTTCCCAGTAACGAGCGTTTTTTGGAGCGTTACGAATGTTACGTTACGAAAATAACGTAACGTTCGTAACTCACGTTATTTACATGGGCTGCTAAATATAGAACAACAAAGTGATTTCTCTCTCCAGACCAAATCAACATGAAACCCTAAATTGGCGACGGTGATGGAAGCAGTGAAGCACCCCAGTTCCTCCTCTCGCGACGGCGACGACTCTCTCGTGTGGTTCCTCCTCTCTGCAATTCCTCTTCAATTGCATCTCTCTTATCGGCGATCATCGAAGCACGCCAGTTCCTCTCTATTTGATCTCTCTTCAATTGACGAGGAACTCATCGTCGTAATGCTCCAAAAAATCGAAGAACCGCACAACTCTTCAATTTACGAGGAACTCGCCTTCGATCTCTCTTCAATTGACAAGAAACCGCACGACATCAGAGCACCTCAGTTATTCGATACTCGCTAAAAATTATTGTGAGACTTGGTAAATGTGTTATATATTGTTTTGATATTTTTTAGATTTTTTTTAAATTATTTTTCTATTTATAAAATTCTTAAATACAGTATATATATATATTTATTTATTAAATAAATATAAATTGTGTAACCTATATTATGTGTTACGTTAGAACCTATGTTAATATAACAAAGGAAAAACATTATTACTATGTTATCGTTATTTTAAACATTGCTTTTTAGTACTCTATTCTTATAAGTTTGGTTATTAGTATTAGGTTTATTGGGTTATTGGGTTGTTACACATATACCTACCTAGTCTTCTATATATGCATTGTACCTTCTCTTATGAATATATAAATTCTCTTTTCTAGAGTTTCTATTTCTCTACATAGTATCAGAGTAAGATAAACCCTAACCCTAAAATTCACCAGCGTCTCAAAACTCTCCTCCTCCTCAAACATCATCCTCCCACCTCTCCCTACAGCCCCCTAACAGTGTCGCCCCCTACAAACCTTAAAAACAATGTTGCCCCTCTAAATTATCCAAAACAAAACAGTGTCGCCCTCCCCTAAAAGTAGGGGTGGCAATTGGGTCGGGTCGGGTCGACCCGACCCAATTACTGCTCGACCCATATAATAATCGGGTCGGGTCGACCCGACCCGTTTATTATATGGGTCAAAAATTTAGACCCAGACCCGACCCAGACTTAATCGGGTCGACCCGACCCGACCCATTTGACCCGATTATTAAGCCTTAAATACAATTTCTTTACGCTATTTTACTAAATTGTTTGATGATATGGTTGGTCATCACACTAAATTCATACACTAGAGGTCACATGTTCGAAATTAGGCTCACGTATTTTTTTTGACAATTTAATTTAGGTCAAGGGGAGGAGGCGGTGGCGGCGGTGGAGGAGATCGAAGGGGAGGAGGCCGAGGAGGAGAGAGAATAATTGGGTCTGGCGGGTCAAGCGGGTCTGGCGGGTTCGGGTCGACCCGACCCATTTAATAATCGGGTCAGATGGGTCGACCCGATTACGACCCAAACCCAATTAGCCCAAACCCATACCCGCTAACTCCGGGTCGGGTCGGGTCGGGTCTGGCGGGTCGCGACCCGTCTGCCACCCCTACCTAAAAGTGCCACCCCTCCTCCAAACCTTCAAAACAATGTCGCCCCCCTCCTCCAACCCTCCAAAAGGGTGCCCCCTCCACCATCTCAAAGAGGTGCAATTCCCTTCTGCCTTATCCAGAGGTCTCAAACAGACCCATAACTACTCAAAAATCAAATTTTTATACATCTGATATGGCTATTTGGATGCTTTAACAAGACCACTCTCGTGAGATCTGATCTGTTTACTGCTAAAAAAATCAGATTTTTTATCTGATCTGGCTACTTCAGGCCGAGAAATTATTTCCTTGATGCAATTCAGGTTATCTATGTCTCTATCTGGTAACTAAGTTGCGTGTTTCTTTTGCTCATTGGCTATTTTCTGCTAGTATTGTCTGATTTCTGATGATCTACTGGTTACCATATCTGAGACTACAAGTTCCTCATATGTTTCTCCTCCGCTATGATCTCTCCGATGATTGAAACTTCTATTCCCAAGACAATGTTAGGGATTACGATAAAGTTGAATAGATGCAACTACTTGTTATGGGCACAGATGTTCTGTGCATTCATTAGCACTCGAACAAATTAGCTCACCTCCTTCAAGATCCACATGCTACTACAGATTTTACTTATGTGATCTGGCTTAATGGAGATTATTATGTGATGCCATGACTTCTCAACAGCCTAAAGGAGAAGATTAGTGGTAGTGTTAAGGAGATGTGTTATATACAAAAGGTGATGTATGACAATGAGAAAACCCCTCGAAGGTGTTTGAGATCTATAAGCGCCTGTTTGAGCTCAAACAAGGAGATAGCTCTGTGCTTAAGTTTTATGGCGAACTCAAAGGTCTTTTAGATATGTTAGAGATGCATCAACCTGCTGTTACTGATGCAGCAACACTGAGAGGATATCGTCAGAATCTCGCGGTATCGAAATTTCTATCTGACTTGAAACCTACACTACGATCCCAGGTGAAGGGTCAGATACTGAAAGGAGATAGTATTCCCACATTGACTGCCACCTTCTCGAGAGTTATGCAGATCTCTACTAGATCTGATGTTTCATCTGCACCATCCATTGAGCAGTCTGCAATGACTTTCAGTGGTGGCAGAGGTCGTGGTCGTAGCCACAATTTTGGAGGACGAGGACGTGGATTCGTTGGAGGTGAACGTGAGAGTGCTTCTTGGAAAGGCCCCCGGCAATGTAGGCATTGTAGACGTAGCAATCACATCTCAGAAAAGTGCTGGGAGAAATTTGAACGTCCTGAGGACAGCTATCTGATTCTGGTTCTCCTGCCCCGTGTGGTACTCCTTAAAGTCCTTCATCTGCTATTTATGGCTCTTCCACAGTTGTACTGTCAGGAGTATGATAGACTCCGACAGCTAGAGTTCTCTCAGAATGATTTTTCAGCGACTCATGCATCTGCTTCAGGTATGCACGCCTATACTGCCTCTTCTCAAAAGCCGTGAATATTAGACTCAGGAGCCTCATCCCACAAGACAGGTATTAAATAAGAGTTTGTTTCATTAAATTTGTCATGTGTCCACCCTTCTATTAAAATTGTTGATGGCACCCATTTTCCTGTGTTAGGTAATGGGGTAGTTCAAGCTACTCCATTATTGACCCTTACTGATATCCTACATCCACGATTTCCTGTTAGTCTCTTGTCTATCAGCCAATTTACTAAACATAATAACCAAACTTAACAATTCTATTACAAACCAAACTTGCTCAAGCATTATTGCACTACACTGTCTTGATGCTTTCCTTATGATCTTTCCCTATGTACAAGGCACTTCACTTGACATGTTAAAGATTTACTATGCTTTGTTGTGATTTTTCCAACTTGCCTCCGAACCCATTGTGCACGTCCTAGCATTGTGGCCTTGCCACATATTCATGATTTATGCCCAAAATAACTCATAATTTGGGATTGGCAGTCCTGACCAAACCCCCTGCATTTATCCAAACCCGACTCAAATGTTCTAGTTTAGGTTAGCCCTAATCGAGTATAGGTCAAAGTCATATCATCCACCAAACCCGATTAATTGGTTCGCGTTGGCTGAGACTTCATTAACCGTTTTGACCAGAATAACCAAATTATTAATTACACAGATTTTTTTTATATTAGAGGCAATCGCTAGAGTGGTTTTGTAGTAGGTCAATTTCCTAACTCATTGTCATCTTCTAGTGTCTTCAAGTTTTTTAAAAGATATACGAAAAAACTTGTGCGGTTCCATAAGTGATAATTCTCCGCCCTTTAGCATATTGCTTGGCGGCCAAAGCATTCACATTATGTCCCTAAATTCTAAGTCGGCGGCTTTGGTTTGATTATCTCCCAAGCAAGTTGTAACATTTTAAATGAACCAATAATTGACCTGAATCTAACTGGACCAGTCATAATCAGGTCAGTTAGGTTGGTTTGGTTGCCCAATTGTTAGGCAGGTTGAGTTTGGTTTAAAGAAGTTGACCCCACTATTACTTAGGTCATATTTGGGTTTGGGTCAACCATACATAGGTCTATAGTCAAAGTTAAGCCAATCTGTCCTGGCCCAATTGCCACCCCTACTTACGATCAACAATTTGATTCAACAAAGTTGGTCGCTTATTCTTACCATTCATTTATTTAACTATGCATATCTCTAAATTGTTTCTATGTGCATCTTAATTTAGGATTGCTCATAGTAGAGTTAAATGGAACATGGGGCAAGTGTCAAAGTGACCACGTGTCCGAAAATGTATAAGTGCCCAGCACAAGAACCTCCCAAATATGTCCATGCAAATATGTGCATAGCCATGTATCTAATGAATTATCAGCTATGAAATTGAGCAAGAGTTGAACAAAATTACAAGAATACATACGTACATATATATAGTGTTGGTATCTTGCATACAAAAGCTCCAACTTACAATAAATTGTGATATGTCAATTTTATTACTTCAAATGTTATTGGAGTTTTGGAGTAAGAGTTTTTGTGACCGAGCGTTTTGACACGTCAAAAACCTTAAAATATGACGTGTCAAGGTAAAATTGGCTAACACGGTGATAGTCCGACCTTGTCAAGATTAGCAAGCTAGATGTGATATTTGGTGTTGTAATTAACATTTTTCTTGTGAATTCCAACAAATATTTGTGTAAAATTAATTCGGAGGGGAGCCACTAGTGGCCCTCCTTGATCCATGTTTCCGGTCACTTGACAAAATGCACACTTAAACTTGGTGGTTCAGACTTAGTGATGAGCCTATGAGGACATCACGCTGTGTGCATGTCATTAGTTCTAGTTTGTTTTTGCTTTATTTTATTTTAATTGTTTCCTTTTTTTTGTTTTTAGTACCACATCGATTAAATTCTGATTAGACTTTTGTAAAGCCTATAAATAGGCCCCGAGATTTTCTAATTGGTATTGAATGAATGATTGAAAGAAAATTTTTCAGTTAAATTCTTGAAATTGTTATCTTGAGTTTTGATTGTAAAGCTTATGGTGTAAGGTGTGTGAAGGTCATGGTGTAAAGGGAGTGAAGCCTAAAGTTATCCAATTTTCTTAATTTTTTTCTTAAACCTTAATTTTCCCTTTCTATTTCTTCTCCAAAACCCTAATTTCTTTTCTATCTCAATTAAAGGTGATTTTGATCCACCCGTATTACATCAATTTTAGTATCAGATTTGGTTCTCAATCCCCTTCACTATTCTTAGACCATTCCAAAAAAAATCCGAAAACCCTAGATCAGATCAGCTCAAAAAAAATCATCTTCAACCCGTGCCCCAAACCCTAACCCTAGTCCGCCATCCCGCCTCCCCCTCAACCTCGTCCTCGCCATCCTGTCATCATTAATTTGATCTCGAATTCCTCCTGCATTAGCATATATCTCAATCGTAGGGTAGTTTGCACTTTGCATCAGCACTTGCCATTTGTCTGCATTAAAAAATAAAAAATAAAAAATCATCATTTAGGACTAGCTGTAATTTGCATGTCAACTAGGGGCCTGTTTGTTTCGTTGCAAAACGTCGCAAGTCGTAAGTCGTAAAATGAGAATGGAAAAAGTGAACTGTAGCAGAGAAAATATATTGTGTTTTACGGTGTTTAGTTGATAAAGTGAAGTATAAATGGAAAAGTATATTGTGTTTTACGGCGTTTGGTTGATAAAGTGAAAGTGTAAATGGTAAAGTATATTGTGTTTTACGGTGTTTCGTTGGTAATGTAAAAGTGTAAGTGGAAAAGTTGACCACAAAATTAACTATAGCAGTGATTTAAATATTATAAATACTATTAAATTAAATCTACTATTGCAAATTAAATTGTATTAATAAATTTGAGATAAAAATTAATAATCTTAATATTTTATTTATAACAATAATATTAATAAAATATTAGTATAAATAGTAAAATATTACTAAAATATTAACTAAATAAATATATAAAATTTTAACTAAAGAACATTAATAAAATTTTAAGAATACTAATAATATTAAAAAAATGTTACAACAATAATAAAATATAGTTATAATATTATAATATTAAAAATACTTGAAAATTATTATAATATAAATTTTATTATAATATTATTGTAATATTATAGAATATAAAATTAATAAAGTAAAATATAATTATAATTTAATAATAAATTATCATTATAGTATTATTATACTGAATTATTATTACAATATTAACATAATAAAATATAAATATAATAATAAAATATATTATGATATTAATAAAGTAATTTTTTATATAAAAATAAATAATTAAATATATAGTAATTTTATATTAAAGTATAATAACTGTTATATAATAAAATATTAACTCTAAATAAATAATAAAAAATGGAATAAGTATTAATAAAATAATAAAATATTAAATTAAATAGTAAATTAAAATAGTAAAATATTAAATATTAAAACAATAAAAAATTTAAAGATTAAAAATATAAAATAATTAAATAATTAAATAAGAAATTGAACACTATTAAAATATTAAATATTTAATAATATTTAATTATATATTGATTATCAAGTAACTGTTTTGAACTGTAAGTGTATTACAAGTGAGAGTTACATGACACAAAATTAACTGTAGCAACTACAAGTGGGAAAATATGAGTGTAAAAGTGAGATTTACATGACCACAAATTTAACTGTAGCAACTGCAAGTGGAAAAGAAGAGTTGCAAAAGTGTTTTGCATTTTACATTTTGCAAACGAAACCAAACAACTGTAAATGTAAAGTTGCAAAACTTTTTGCATTTTGCAAATGTTTTGCAACTTACCAAACACGCCCTAGAAGTGTGAAAACTTTTTCAATAGGAAAAACTTCTACGCCCATAGACTCTAGCATTAAAGACACACTTGACGCGGTCCTTGCTAAGATGGACCAGATGGATCAATGACTGCAAAAATGTAGAAATCATACTAACGCCAACTGCAAGAAATTAGCCACATGACTTGATAGGCTAGAAACTAACCAAAGAACCACAGATCATGTAAGGGATAACGAGACCCGAGCTAACAATAGGTTATCCCAGGTAGGCAAGCACAGCACTATTACACTGAGGACATGAACGCCCAATATGTCAAAAGTGTAAAAGTAGATGCTCCATCCTTCAACGGACGTTCAGACTCACATGCTTACATAAATTGGCAACTAGCTGTAAACCGCTACTTTCATTAGTGTGACATGTCAGGGTCTAGGAAAATTCGATTTGTTATGATGAAACTAACTGGACATGTCGGATAATATTGGAAGAACCTTGAAAGAATGGTGTGATTTAGAAAAAATGACCTAATTAAGACCTGAGAGAGCATGAAAGAAAAACTTAGGCAAAAATATGTTCCACCTTCCTTGAGTAAGCAGTTGCTTGACAAATGAAATAGGTTAACTCAAAGAAACAAGTCGGTCATCGATTATATCACAATGTTTGATGAATACTTGAATCGGTGTGGTGTCATCGATTTTAAGTCTCCCAAACATCCCCTATCTAGGTTTAGGTTAGGTCTTAGGGACGCTAATGCAGAGAGCTCATAGCTCGAGGCATCACGATTTTAAGACAGGCATATTAGCTGATTACTGACCTAGACGAATCTAGAGGATCTTTCTTTCACCAAACTGATTTTAGGGATAGCTCTAAGACAACACCCACTAGCAGATCTAGCCATAACCAATTCTTCCCGCCAGAGCGAACCAGCCTCCAATTCTTCAAGTGTCAAACCAGCGAGTACATCTAGTATAAAACCGACAACTTTTGAGAAGAAAACGGCTAGTGAACCAGCGAAGGCCAAGTGAACCAGCGAAGGTCAACCCACATACCCATTGTTATAGATTTCAGGAAAATGGACACTCAATGTCCAAGTCAAACCAAGACCCTCTTAGTGAAAGTTCTCATATAAGATGTAGAAGAAGAAAATGGTCTGAAAGTGGTTGTGCACCAAGAGGATGATGACTCGGACATTTATGCTGATGACCATGAGTTCAATGGCTGCATTAGGACTTCAACATCGACTAACCTAACTTTTAGTTATGGCAGAATCCATTTTTAGGAGTAGTTAGTGTACCTCAGCGTAGCCCAAACAAGTCAATGATTGGAGAAAAACTACAATCTTCCACACGTTCATCAAGATTGGAGATAAAAGTTGTAAGGTGATTATAGTCAGTGGAAGTAGTATCAATGCAGTATTGTCCAAGATGACTGAAAGGCTTGGATTAAAGGCCATACCCTACCCCACCTGTACAAGGTGTCATGGATTAACTCCACAACCCTAAAAGTAAAGCAACGGTGTCTTGTCCCGGTCGACTTTAATCTTTACAAGGACAAGATACAGTGTAATGTGGCTACCATGGACGTGGGTCAGATTATTCTAGGTAGACTATAGTTGTTCGACAAAGATGTCACCATCTACGGTCGATCTAACATGTGTCAATTTGTACATAAGGGTAAAGATTAAGTTATTACCCTTGAGACCCAAGTTTAAATAGCTCGAGCAGACACCCACCACACTCGAGAAAGGAGCCCCTTCTTTCCCTCCCACGGCTCTGCTGTCGACTCCACCTCCCTCACCACCAATTGCTACCACACTCCCTCTTTTTCTCCTATTGGCCTTGCCTACTCTAGCCGCCAATCCTTTTCTCTTCTACTGCCAACATCGCACCATTCTAGGGAATCAGGCTCTGCATTTGCATTTGCATTTGCATCTCACACTTACATGAGAAAATCAAAGACAAAATAATGAAAAATAATGACGATTATAAAGCTTCTACAGATTTACAATGTAGATTGAGAACATTTAATGTTGATGACTATGTGATGGTCTGCCCGAGGTCTGAACGGTTTCCTCCGAGAACTGTGAAGAAAATGCACGCGTGAAGCAATGGACCTTTTCAAATCCGCAAGATCAATTCAAATGTTTATGTAGTAGGCCTCCCGCAAGATTTTTGCATTAGTTGCACTTTTAATGTTGAGGATTTGATTCTATATAGCGGTACTTCTGATACCCTTTTAATCCATTCATGGATGAGTCTACCCACAACCTTCCTTCTGAGAGCCCCTCACTACCTCCACTTCCTCCTAAATTATCACATGCAGCAGAAAACATAAATTCTATTTGTATGATCAGATAGTCTCTAATAGAGATGGAGGAACACGACATTATCTTTTTAAGTGGAAAGACCTGAATCAGAAATTCTTAGATTACTGAGCAGGATTTTCGACGGCTTGGCCCTGACTTGCTTGAGCACTATAACAGCCAAACAGCAACTTTTCAGCCCACACTCGACAGAGTTGAGTTTTTCAAAACTCAGAAGAAATGATAAGGACATCACGTCGTGCTGCATGCCATTAGTTTTAATTTATTTTTGCTTTATTTTAGTTGTTTTTTCTTTGTTTTTAGTACCACATCGGTTAAATTCTGAGATTTGGACTTTTGTAAAGCCTATATATAGGCCCCAAGACTTTCTTATTGGTATTGAATAAATGAAAAAAATTCAGTTAAATTCTTGAGTTTGTTATCTTGAGCTTTGGGTGTGAAGCCCGTGGAGCAAGGTGCGCAGCCCAAAGTTATCCAGTTTCTTTTTTCCTTAAACCCTAATTTCCCCTTTCTATTTCTTCTCCAAAAACCTAATTTCTTTTCTATCTAAATTGAAGGTGATTATGATCCACCCGTATTACATTAATTAGGTATATAAATTTTATTCTCAAAATGACCTTTCCTCATGTCAAACGTCTACAAGTTTTTAGTGGTAAGTCAAGCTCATAAAGATCAAGCAACAATGCAAGATCAAAGGATGTTAGATTTAGAAGATTCCCCATGCCAGCAAAATAATTGTCTGAACATAAACAAACACTTAGCAGATTTCTTCAGTCCCCTGGGCAATATACAAGAGCAAAGATTTTCCCTCTGACACTTGGACAAATTCTTAGGACAGCTAAAGCATTTATTATTCCATGCTTAGCCATTGCAGTCCGGCAACAAGAATACAAGCTGCATACTACTACATTCTCTGCCGACCCACCTTGTGTTCCCTTCTCAACAATTTGTTGTTTACTGCAACCGACTAATATGTTTCCTATTTCTTGCTTAGGCATTTCCAAGGACCAGCTACAAGTATACAAGCTTTAACACTTCTCTATGGACTGGCTTAGTTGTTCCCTGTTCAACACTCAAGACATTTTCTTTTGCAGACTGGCAGATGTCAACGAGCTCCTATGGGTAAACTGCAAGTGAACTTGTACCCTTTAGAACACCGACTTCTGTGTTCCCTAGTCAATATGTAAACGTTCAGTTTTTCTGATGGATGCATTTAAACATTTTTAATTTATACTTTAACTGATCCTGACCAATTAAAGTATTTTCTTTCAATGGAAATATTTCCAATTTTCTGTTCCTTGGGTCGGTCAAAGTATTCACAAATCAAATCTCAAGGATAGACCACTAAAACCTAAAAACCAACCAAACTCAGAAATTTCAAATACCGACAACCACCAAGTCCATAAAATTGGATTTAGATTCAAATTTGACTTCCACATCACTGAATTAGATTTAGATAGAAATTTAACCTTCACATCACCAAATTGGATCTAACCAAAAATTGACATCCATGCCATAAACTAGGCTCAAATCGTAAATCAACCTCTAATAACAACAACATCATCAAAGCCTTTATCCTAAGCTTTTGGGGATAAATATTACATTTATGTCTCTAAATTCAATCCAAGCTCAAGAAAAAACTCTATATTCATAGACTAGAATCTCCCTTCTACTACATAGTCTACATTTATCATTTTGTTTGTATCTCAGGTTAGAGCCTAATCTCCAGTTCATGAATAAACCACCATGTCACTAAAAACTGGATGTAAATGCAAATTTGACTTCAGTTTCACTAAATTAGACTTAAATAGAAGACCTCTGCAACATTTAACTAGATCCAATAATAAAATTGACCTCTGTGTTCACTAACGGGATTCAAACATAAAACTCGTCTTAAATGTCACCAAAATTTGCATTTATGTTTCTAAACTCAATCTAAGCACAAGATAAATCTTTGCATCTAAAATGGAATCTTACTCCGTTCTAATTCAATGTGATTTTTAATTTGGTTTAGACTAGAACTGAAGAAAGATCTTAGAAGTCAAAAAAATAAGGGTGGTTGTTTACATTGATGTTACTGATATTTAGACTTGTTTATAATTAGCGATTTAGATTATTTGCCAGTCAGTTATTTAACTATTTAGATTAGCAAGGTCATGGTTAAGATTTATCTATATCTATCCATCTAAAGCCTACTTAAAGGGCTGAATGACGAGCTTTCATGCAATTTTGATGGAATTGATGTGTGGGGACAAAGGTCTCAATATCCCCCCCCCCCCCCCCGAAAAATTAGCCTACACTAGTAAAGAAATTACAAAAGCATTTCAAAGTAGAACAACAAATAAATAGAATAAGAACTTAGGCACTAGAGAAATGCAACTGTTAGTGGGAATTTGAAGAAAGAACAAACGATAAAAGCCACTCACCTTGAAAGATCCTCAACATTTTCCCCGGTTTCCTGTGATGACTCAGACTGTAGGCTTGAGCTCTTGTCATCTGCAAGTTGATTCTCAAAGCCCAAACTCGGCTTAAAGCTGGAAGCAAAACTTCCAAAGCTCAACCCATATCTTTCAGACTCGGGGACCTGAAGATGGTGGGGGATAATAACATGTTGAGTGTCTGAAAGCTTCAGTTCTTCCAGTTTCTTCTCTAACTTCGGAATCATGTCATCTGAAGCTGTAAAACTAGTAGGTACTGGCTGCACGACGGCTTCCACTGTGCTAGGTAATACATCAATAGTGTCAACCAGTTCAGAAGCATTAGCAGAAGTTGCATGTGTTGATCGAGGTTTCCATTCCTTACTAGGACCAGCTGCAAGAAAAGTTTTTTATTTAGTAAAACTTTGTGAAATGTTTTCTTATTAAGGCTTTCCTTTAGCGTTAACATGGAAATAAGTTGAGTCAATGTGATAATCCCAAACTCTGGACCAATGAGGTCTTGAACAAGAAATATACAGAGAGAATCAGGAGGTGGGTAGCATAAAAAGAACATGCTCAAAGAATAAAGCATCAGCAAAAGAACCAAGAAGTCCTAAACTGAAGTGACAGTTTAGAATATTTGCATGTGTACCTAGGCTTTAATTTTTCGCAATATAATTTATTTGAAATAGCCAAAACATAATAGACAAAAATGTTTTAAAAACCTACCTGTAAATGTTGTTCTTTGATTATATGAGATTTTGTCATATATGGGCATTATGCACAACTTGGAACTACTTGAGATTCATGAGTGCAATCTATTAATCACATTTTAAAACTTATGCATGCTGCATAATCAGGATAGTTATGGCAGTAGATGAAAAGTCTCTTTTTCTAGTTACGGCAGCTATGCTTGTTAAAAAAGAAAAAAAAAAGAACAGTATACTGAAAATGTTATGATAGGGTATTAGATCAAATTGTTATCAACGTAAGTTCAATGGATGGGGGCTGCGTTGCAAAATCCAATGTGAACTGTTTTCCATCACCCAAATGTTATAGGGAAAGGTTCTACAACCAGTAATATCCAGCCCAAAACTTGTACAATTAACAAATAAAACCATTCGAAGAGGTAAGTACAGGGAGGCGAGGCAAGCATCAGAATAGACACAGCACAGCAGAACCTCAACCCCATCTAAGATCAAGGTGATACAGTGATGAAAGTGCAAGGAAAAAAGTGTTCCACAATATGAATTCGTCCAGGGGGGAAACATGAAATCTATGATTCACAGTAACATGTCACGTGCTATTGGCACATTAATGCTAGACATACTGAGTACGTGCCCATGGATGTCAGAAAGATACGCCACATATCACTCAGGGTAAATTATATCCACTGTATTGCTATGATCGTGCCATTCGCTAATGAAAGGACGGTAGACATATGCTGTCACTTTTGAAGCATAAGTTATCCTAAGATTAAGGGCTTCTTAGTCCAATTTCCATTTGCTACTCCTTATTTCAATTAGATACTAGCGGAATAAATATATATATATATATATATATATATATATATATATATATATATATATATATATATATATATATATATATATATATATATTTGAAGCCCCCGTACTAATCCGGACGTGAGAATTTGGTTTAAGTTTTCAAAGCAACCACCCTTGTAAAAATTGTTTTAGCAGTCCCAACAGAGATTTCATCGTAAACAACCACTCAGCCTTGATCCCAAAGGCAAGGTCAGCTACTTGTATCTTTTTTCTACATTCCACTCCGTTAATGGCCATATCCTCTATTAAATCAACAACTACCATATCCTATTCTACTGCCTAAGTCTACGTTCATATAGATCTACCCTAGTCCTTGTTATCAACTATAAATCTAAAATCCTGCCACTTCTATTCCAAAGTAGTGAATTTACTTGTGTCCGTTGCACATGCTCAAATTATCTCAAACTGATTCTCTATCGGTTTATCCTAAACTAAAGCTACCTCTTAACTTCTTAAAAATGCACTCATTTCTTATACTTTTTAATATTTCCACTCTCATCTTGACATTCTTATATCAGTTACCCTCATTATTCTGGGGCATGTTTCTCTTAATTTTCCAACATTTTGATCCATAAAATGACCAGTCGTACAGTCGTCTTGTAAAAATTTTGCCTTCGATTTCATTGGTAGTCCACGATTACGTGATAATCTAGATGCACTTCTCAATTTCAGCCATCTGGCTTTTTTATTCTATGAACACTCCTAAATGTCAACAGATGATGAATGATTGATCCAAAATAAGTAATAATTAAATAAGATGTATAAGTAACTATAAAAATACGCATACATTGTACATAAAAAATTAGAATTATTAGCACTACTAATTTTGTCTATATTTTCAAATCTCAAAGAGAATGGCCAATCACTTAGATCAGCACCACCAGTTGCAAAACAGAGGGCCTTGCAATAGTGCAAGGGGAAGGAAATGACAAAGTTCTTACTTTCAGAGTGCTCCACGTTCAAATTACATGAAAATTATTTTAGTTCTATCCAGAAATGCCTTGGGCATTTTTCCATTAATATAGAAGCTTGAACAAGCAGCACCAGTATTCATATTAGCATTTTTGCAGAAGTGTACGTGGTAGTTCTTGCAGCAATGTAAGAACCTGAACAGATACCAGTATCACGTAAGAATCAGATGATGTTAGGATACCAATTTTGGTGTAAAAAGCAATCATATACTAAATTTTTAGCAACCTAACTCTTCAGGCATTAATATAATGTAACTGTGCTTATTCTGCATTGATGTAAATCAATTGTTGACAAATCTATAATATATATGGTAGAAATACATGCCTCTACTTTATATCCGTAGTTTCGTTATAGAAACAAATAGGATGTAAAAGTCAAAATATCACTGATTAGTAACTAGTACCGTACTGAGTAGAAAAGACAATGACTCAGTTTATAAAATAAATAAATATGTGATGAAAAGAGCATTCAGAGGACAAAACATGTAAGGGGAAGACAAGACATGTAAGGGGATATAGTACCTTTCTGAGAAGTGTTAAGTTGTTGCGACCTGCTGCTATAGCTTGAAGGTGGCCTGCTTCCCATGGAACCAGCAAGACATGAATCTACTTGATGAGATGTGTCTGATGATTGGCTGGTTGCAAATTCTTGAGATTTGGTAACCATCTTTCCATGTATGTGGGAATTACCCATGTCTGATGACTCTTTCCTGCTTGCAGATGACGGCTCCAATCCAGTCACATCAAAAGATGCACCTTTGTTGAAGGCTGCTTCAAGAACTGCCTGTTGGCTCCCTGCTTCATGTTTGATTGTGCCCACAGCACCTGGAATGCAAGAATCTAGGGATGGCACCAACACAGGATCTGAAGCCGAGTCATAGACACCTGATGCAGATGATGGGGTTGTTGATGGCAAAGGATCAGAGATCAGAACAGATTGTTCAGATTCAGGCCCAATTTTAACATCAGTATGTTTTGACTGAATGATTCCCGTCTTGTCAGTTTCAGTGGCAGACTTTTCTCTACAAGTGATAGCATTAACACCAGAATTTGGAGAAGCACATGCCTGAGGTATAATCAGGTGATCCACTTTGGTGGGACCATTAGCCAGGGTAGTTACAGAGCTGAAAAATAAAGGAAAAAAATCTGTTGATGTCTATAATATTATATAACATACAGCTAGACAATTATAACTTCAGCTGCAATAAGGAACACAGGCATCTGAACAGGACAAAGACACAAGGCGATGTGATCTTTAATACAGTATCATTGAAAAGGAAAAAAAAACCACAGAACAAGATAGAGGTGTGGATTACTATCAAGACCTGCAATCTATATTGCTACTATAGTCTGAGATAACATTGGGATATATGATTCATCATTAAGAGATAACAAATGAGAATTGAAGTATAATATAAGAAAAGACAGCTTTTACGCTTCTCCACAACAATAAAATTAAATTATTGTCTGGCCTAGGAGAATTTGCTCCTTGGTTGTGTGCACTTAAACTGCTTAAACAGACAAGGTAAGTTTACTGCTCTGCTAAACACTTGACAAGGTTTTATGGTGAGGGCAATTGATGCGGACACCAGAGCATGTACACGATATGGACGTGTCTTTCAGCATAGACGGCGCACCAGTTTAATGAGCCCAGACCTATGGTTTTAGTGTTTTATTTCAGATGTATTTCTACTGTATTTTGCTTGTATTTTTATTATATTTGCTTGTATTCTCTTTTTTTTTATTTATTTTACTTAGTGGGGCACAACAAGGGATAGTGTGTAGTTATTACTTTTAGTGGGAAGTTGTGTGAGTTGTAGTCTATATGTATTTTCAGATTTGGTGTTGGTTTTTGTCAATGAAGAAAAGCTGAAATTTAATCCTCTCTTGCAAGTGTTACTCTACTTTCTCCTCTCCCTATCCTCTTCCCTCTTGTTAGCCTCTTCCCTACCTCTTACAACCCTCTTTCTACAATCTTACTACCACCAGCAGCAACAACAGGAACATTAGCAACTGTAGCAGCAACAGCAAGCAGCAGCAGCACCAGCGCCGTGGCAGTGCAGCAGCATCAACACAGCAGTCCCAACGCTCACATCAGTCCTTCGGTTTAAAATTCATGCCTAAGATCGAGCCAATTTCACTTCTACTAGAGTACGACGGCGAGTTCTATGAGATTGTCTATTCAGACGACCATCCCGACTTCATCTACACTCCGAGTGTCCCACCGGTCTTCATTTTGTTTCCGCATCAACTCTTTCTCAGGTGATTCAGGAGCAGCCCCCATAAGATCTATTTGGAACCAAAAGTGACACTGAGGTACTACCATTGGAACACCTTCAGATTTGATTTTCCCCAATATGAGATCAGGTATTTCTTTCCTTTAGACTTTATCAGTTCCTACAGTAGCGATTCTCTATTACATTATCTTTCTGTTGGCTGTTCTCATAAAGTAAGTTTAGCGCACTATTTGTTACCTTGTATCTGTCGATATGAACATTACATGTGGGGCTTGCCATCTCAGAGCATTGTCATTAATCTTTCAGTTTCATCTCGAATCCTGATGTATGTATACAATTTATTTATAATTAACATTAGTCACTATTTCAAACTAATAACTTGTAATCTAGATCGATCCCTTTGTTGGTGAAACGTACTTCATTTACTTTGTTGTGAGCTCGAACATGTACACACACGTTTCACATCATTTGGGTATCAGAGATGCGTTCTAAGCTAGAAATTTTAATCATCGTGTAGGTTGCATCTAATAGACTTAGTAATGTGGCATTGCATGTAAAACCATCACTTTATTTTAAAAAAATGCATTCATACATTTTCATTTGACAGTAAACTTAATTCTTAGTCAGTCCTTTAGTATGCCAACTCGTAGCAGTAGATCATACCTACTTGACGAGATTAGTGGATCCCAAGATGCTATAATGAATTTCAAAGTCCTCCAAAAGTTGGAAGAAGTTCTGAGTCGCCTTCTAGCTGTTGAATAAAATCAAGTCAAACTCCAACTTGAGGTGGATGCTCGATTAGCTGAGTTTGAACAGAATCGTGATCGACCACCTACTCCACCCATCCTGAACACTCCCCATCATAGAAACCTTCAGCCTTTCAGGAATGAGCGAGATCCAGATGAACGTATTGTGAGGAGTATCAAAATCAATGCCCCTTCTTTTGATGGTACACTGGAACCACAACTGTTTTTTGATGGATAAAAAAATGGATCATTATTTCAAGTGGTACTCAATGTCAGAAGAGCAAAAAGTCAGTTTTACCGCCATGAAGTTGACTGGGCAAGCTAGTCAATATTGGGCTAACCTTGAAACTCTTCGTGAATTAAGAGGAAAGCATCCTATTGGCACTTGGCGTGACATGAAAACCCAGCTGAAAAAAAATACCTCACCTTCTTATTACCCGAGGTTATTAGATGAGTGGAACCAATTCTACCAGAGGAACAAGTCTACCAAGGAATACGTCGCCAAATTCAACAAGTTCCTCATCAGGTGTAGCATCTTGAAACTGAGACTCCTATGCAAGTCCTTTCAAGGTTTAGAGTTGGATTGCGAGATCTTAGGAGTGAACTCTTCGCAAGGAACGTCGGCACTTTAGAGAAAGCTTATGCCCTAGTGTAAGACTTGGATGAAGTCAAATCGAGCAAAACTCACAACTATAAGGCTAGTGTCCCTCGACCTCCTACATCCAGTTCTTTCCAACCTCAGACTGACAACAAGCGTAAGGGCATTGAAAGAAGTATTCCCAATCTTATCCTCAGACCAAATGTTATAAATGTCAGGGTTATGGACATATAGGAGCCAAATATGCCAGTCCTTACAAGATCGCCCTCATTGACGAAGAAGGTTATCCTCAGTCCGAAGGTGATGAGTACATTCACCAAGTGGATGGAGATGAGGAGGATTTTGTTGAGAATACTGAAGAAACAACGCTAAATTGTCCGGTTACGAGAGTACACCAGATTATCCGTAATCAGGTGTACCTTGGCACAACCGAAGGTTAGCGATGACTGGAGACATACTAACATTTTTTACACATTCACTAAGATTGGAGAACGAAGTTGTAAGGTGATAATGGATAGTTGGAGTTGCATTAATGTTGTCTCCTCAGTGATTATAAATAAGGTTGGTCTGAAAGTTGAACCTCATCCTCATCCTTATAAAGTATCTTGGATCAATGAGGCCGCACTAAATGTTACACAGAGGTGTCTTATCCCTATAGAGTTCACTATTTATAAAGACAAGATATGGTGTGATGTGGTAACCATGGATGTGGGTCAAATTATCCTTGGAAGAACATGACTATTCGATAATGATGTTCACATTTATGGCCGTTCGAACATGTTTTTTTTGAACATGAGAGCAAAAAGGTCAAGTTGCTTCCTTCGCAACCCAAGAACAATGTTGTTGAGCAGAAATCGGTTGCAGTCAAGCAAACAAAAATCAACCTGATCAGTGCGAAGGACATCGATCGTGAGATGACAAAAGGGAAGCCTGTCATCATTCTCACTGCCGAGAAGTCCCTAAAGAGTCGATCACCTTGATTCCTTGTGAGGTCGCCCCCGTGATTGATGAATTCGTTGATGTCTTCCCTGAAGATCTCTCGGACCAATTACCACCAATGTGTGACATCCAACATGCTATTGATTTAGTCCCGGGAGCGAGTCTTCCCAACTTACCGCATACAGGATGAATCCTACCGAACATGCAGAACTGAAGAGGCAAGTTGACGAATTGTTGGAGTTTTATAAAGGAAAGCATGAGCCCTTGCGCAGTGCCTGCTCTACTGACGCCAAAGAAAGATGAAACTTGGCGTATGTGCGTGGATAGTCGCGCGATCAACAAGATAACGGTAAAGTACCGCTTTCCCATTCCCCGGATGGATGACATGTTGGATATGCTGGCAGGAGCCAAAATATTCTCCAAGATTGATCTGAAAAGTGGATATCACCAAATTTGAATCCGCCCTGGTGATGAATGGAAAACTGCCTTTAAGACGAAGGATGGTGTATGAGTGGATGGTTATGCCATTTGGATTGACAAATGCTTCTGGCATGTTTATGAGAGTAATGACTCAGGTATTGCGACCCTTCATGGGCAAATTTCTAGTCGTATAACATACTCATCTACAATAAAAATCAGAAGCAACACTTAGACCATCTACGTCAAGTGTGTGGAGTGTTGAGAAAGGAGCAATTGTAGGCAAATCCAAAGAAATGTGCCTTTCTTACCAACAAAGTTATTTTCTTAGGGTTTGTAGTTTCTTCGAAAGGAGTATCCGCTGGACCGAGAAAATCAAGGCCATAAAAGAGTGGCCAGAACCCCAAAGCATAAGAGATGTTACGAATTTTCATGGACTTGCCACATTTTATCAACGATTTATCAAGGGATTCAGCACGATCATGGCTCTGATAACTGATTGTTTAAAGAGTGGCGAATTCAATTGGTTGAAGCGTGCCACTAAAGCCTTTCAAGAGATTAAACAGAAATGATAGAAGCACTCGTTTTGTGTTTCTCAAAAATCTTTGAAGTGGCATGTGATGCCTCGGGAATCAGCATAGGTGGAGTTTTAAGTCAAGAGGGACACCTGGTAGCTTACTTCAGTGAAAACCTGAATGATGCCAAGCTAAAGTACTCTACCTATAATCAGGAATTTTATGCAGTGATTCAAGTACTGCGTCATTGGCGCCACTACCATCTCCCACAAGAGTTTGTTATCTTTTCAGACCATGAAGCCCTTAAGTACATCAATTCTCAGAAGAAGCTTAACAGTAGACATGGTCGTTCGGTAGAATTCCTCCAAGATTATACTTATACTCTTCGTCATAAAGCAGGAGTTGAGAACAAGGTTGCTGATGCGCTCAATCATCGTTTGACAATTTTAACAATATTGAGCAATCAGGTGGTTAGATTTGAGAAGATAAAAACTGAGTATGAGTCATGTCCTGACTTTCAAGAAATTTTCACTCTGTTGAAGAGCAAAACAACACGCGAAATAAATGGCTTTCTTCTGCAAGATGATTATCTGTTTCAATTTCGCAAGTTATGCATCCCTCGCACATCTGTGAGAGAATTTCTGGTCTGAGAATTGCATGCGGGAGGTCTCGATAGTCATTTTGGATATAACAAAACTATTGAGGCTGTTGAACATCATTTTTATTGGCCAAGTCTTAAAAGAGACGTTATTAAGCTTGTTGGCAGGTGTCATACATGCCCGTTAGCTAAATAGCGAAAACAGAACACTGGTCTGCATATGCCCCTGCCTGTTTCAAACCGTCCTTGGGAAGACATTAGCATGGACTTTGTGCTTGGACTCCCGAAAAACACTGAGAAAGTATGATTCTATACTTGTGGTTGTTGACCGTTTCTCCAAGATGGCTAATTTCATTCCTTATTCAAAAACTTTTGATGCGTCTCGTGTGACCAAACTTGTTTTTAATGAAATTGTGAGGTTGCATAGACTCCCAAAAACCATTGTGTCGGACTGGGTTATCAAATTTACGAGTTATTTCTGGAAAACCTTATGGCATCAAGTTGGAATAAAACTACAGTACTCGTCTGCCTTCCACCCCCAGACGGTCAAACTGAGGTGGTGAATCGAAGCTTAAGTAATCTAGTGCGAACTTTAGTTGGTGAACATCTTAGAGATCGGGATTTGAAATTGTCTACTGCCGAATTTGTATATAACAATTCCATCAATATGAGTCCAGAAGAAGTAGTGGATGGGTTTAAACCTAGACAACCAATAGATCTCATTCCTATGAGTCAGTATGCTAGGACATCTGAGTCTGCATCTACATTTACATCACATCTTCACGACTTACACAAGAAAATCAGCAACAAAAAAACAAGAGTAATGCAGCCTATAAAGTCCGAGCTGATCTTCATTAAAAAGTTTAGAGGTTTGAAGTTGGAAACTATGTAATGGTTCGGATTCGTTCCGAACAGTTTCCTCCGAGAACGGTAAAAAAATTGCATGCACGTGAAGCAAGACCTTTCGATGTGATGAAAAGAATAAATGACAATGCATGTGTTCTAAACCTTCTTGAAGGTTTTGGTATTAGTCTCATATTTAATGTTGAAAATCTGGTAGTATACAAAGGTCCAGATTTCAATCCGAGTAACCCCTTGCTTGATGAGCCTACCCAAAACCTTACTTCTGAGGAACCCTCCTTACCTCCACTTCTAAATCTACCACCCTATGCAGCAGAACAGATTGATAAATAATAGATGATGAGATTATATCTACTACTAATGGTGGAACTAGGCGGTATTTAGTCCATTGGAAAGGAAAGCCTGAATCCGACGACACTTGGTTGGATGAATAGGATATGCAGCGTCTAAACCCTGCGCTCTAGAGCAGTACGAAAGCAGCAGAGATATCCACTCGGCGAGGTCGACTTTTCCCCATCCCGGAGGAATTGATGAGGACACCAGAGCATATACACGATATGAACGTGTCTTTCAGCGTAGACGGCGCACCAGTTTGATGAGCCCAGACCTATAGTTTTAGTATTTTATTTCAGATGTATTTCTATTGTATTTTTGCTTGTATTCTCTTTTTTTATTTATTTTACTTAGTGGGGCACAACATGGGATAGTGGGTAGTTATTACTTTTAGTGGGAAGTTGTGTGTGTAGTGAGAAGTTGTGTGAGTTGTAGTCTATATGTATTTTCAAATTTGGTGCTGGTTTTTGCTAATGAAAACGCTGAAATTTAATCCCCTCTTGCAAGTCTTCCTTTACTCTCTCCTCTCCCTATCCTCTTCCCTCTGGTTAGCCTTTTCCCTACCTCTTACAACCCTCTTTCTACACTCTTTCTATCACCAACAGCAGCAACAGGAACATCAGCAACCAGCAGCAACTGCAGCAGCAACTATAGCAAGCAGCAGCAGCAAGCAGTCAGCAGCTGCAAGCAGTCCCAGCAGCAGCACCAGCGCCGTGGCAGTACAGCAGAATCAACACAGCAATCACAACGCTCACATCAGTCCTTCGGTTTGAAGATTCATGCCTGAGATCGAGCCAATTTCACTTCTACTAGAGTACGACGGCGAGTTCTATGAGATTGTCTATTCAGACGACCATCCCGACTTCATCTACACTCTGAGTGTCCCACCGGTCTTCATCTTGTTTTCACATCAACTCTTTCCTCAGCTGATTCAGGAGCAGCCCCCAGAAGATCTATTTGAAACCGAAAGTGACACTGAGGTACCACCATTGGAACACCTTCAGATTTAATTTTCCCCAATATGAGATCTTCAGGTATTTCTTTCCTTTAGACTTTATCAGTTTCTACAGTAGCGATTTTCTATTATATTATCTTTCTGTTGGTTGTCCTCATAAAGTAAGTTCAGCGCACTATTTATTACCATGTATCTGTCGATATGAACTTACATGTAGGACTTGCCATCTCAGAGCATTGTCATTAATCTTTCAATTTCATCTCGAATCTTATTGTATGTATACAATTTATTCACAATAAACATTAGTCACTATTTCAAACTGATAACTTGTAGTCTAGATCGATCCCTTTGTTGGTGAAACGTACTTCATTTACTTTGTTGCTGAGCTCCGAACATGTACACACATTTCACATCAGCCTTACTAGCTCATAGTTGATTTCTCACTAGATATCAGCAGCAAAACGGAGGTTGATGCAAATTGATAGCCAGTGGCAAAAGGCTGGTCAATTCTTTTGTAGAGCTTGAACCCCAACTCTTTGTGCCATTTTTTATGTGTTATCCCATTTTGGCAGAGCTTTCTTGCCTTTTCAACCATACTATATAGCTGAATCCCATTTTAACGGGATAATGATGATGATGTTGATGATGAGGAAAAAATCATGACCTTCAGCAATTACAAGAAGCCAGAATATCCAAAATGATAATTAATCTCATAACATCTTTCCAAGAAACACTAACGGAAACATTATATAAAGCATGTGAATTGATGTAACCATGTGGGCACTCTAACAGAGAAAGTCTGAATGGAAATTATAAAAATGAACCAGTATTATCCATCCATGAGAAAGCATGAACAATATTCTCCCCAAGTCCAACGTCTATAATTCTCAATAATGCAAACCAGAGTTGGATGCATCTACATAATCATCTAATTCTCTCTTGATCCAACACTGGTTCAGAATTTCAACTGAAATACTGGGCTATCTTTGTTAAATTGAAGCACTTCATGTTTGTTCCATATCAAGTAGATTGGAACACACCAATGAAACAAGATCACATCACTCCAAGAAAATGAAACTTGAGCAAGAACCCACTAATTTCATAATAAATAATAATAAATTCAAAAGAATCCAGATTTTTATACCCACTTACAGAACAAGGTTGGAACAACTTGATAAATTAAGGCATTACAACTAACAGTTTGTACACTTTTTCTTATAACAGCTTCTTTTTTGTATTCTACAACTGATTGAATCATTAGATTAAACTTTTAAGTTCAGAACTATTTGAAAATAAATTGTTCAGAAACTTTTGGCCAAAAGATACATGATTCGGATTCTGCCTTAGCAGGATCACATGAAGAAACGTTATATAATGACAGATAATATCCATGTGCCTCAGCTTCCATGCCCTGTTAAGCAACGCAAAAACATAAATATTGTGCAAACATGAAGTTCCATGTTGTTAAATATAAAAGTATTACCCTCAATACAACCTTGAAGTCTTGGTGTAGTAAGAGGGACTTTAATATGATATGGAACAGCATAGGTTCAATTCCACCAGGCGTGCATTTAGAAAAGCGGATTAAAAAATACCGCTATGCAGAAAACACAGATTTTGGCCCATAAAAAAGGCGCTCGACGTGTGAGGGCGTGTTAGAATATAAAAGTATTACCCTTAACCCTCACTTTACTAAAGGAAAAAAAAAAGAGGTTCCGGCTCATAAAAGGGCATTTGACTTGCAAGGGCGTGTTAAAATATAAAAGTATTACCATCAACCCTCACCACAAATACAGAGTTTTGGTGCAGGTGCAGGGACTTTAATACGCACAAAATGCAATGGAATACCATGTTCCTCCATTCAAAAGATGGGGGTGGAAGATCTTAGGTCAAGCGCTTCAAATTATGCTTCAATGGATGAATTACATTTTATAAAATCGTACAATGTAGTTGAGAAATGATATTAAAGGAGCACTGAGGACTTTTAATAATTAACATAAAAAGATGGCCAATCATAATAGTCACACTTGCTAAAGTCATTAATAGAAACGGAAGTCTAATATATACACGGCACTTAAAAAACTATTGAGAGGGAAAACATTATAGGTTAAGATAGAGAGGTCCAATCATGATTTAAATGTATAAATAACCACACCTTGATGTAGAAATCAAAGACTTTTTCTCCATATCCAGAACATTGGTTGGAGATGAGGATGTATTGCCTTTCTCCAAGCCTTGACCTACTGCATTTTCCTTTCCAGCACTAGTATTCCTTCGGCGAGAGCATCTACTAAATTCAATCAGAAGATATCATTAATGCTCAAAAAAATGCAAAGGGTAAAATCATGCATATCAAAATAGCCAAGCTAGTAAGCAATAAGACTGCATGCTTCAATGATGAAAAAACAGATGGGTGATAGTAAGATCACAAAAATGCAACTAGAAGAATTACCAACAGAAGTATGAAAATGGATCTCATGCATATGTTTATAGAACATAAATATACATTTGACCTCAAAGGATTCCATACTAGACACGGTTCTTAAGAGTGGTACGCACACAATTGCATGACTACTGCAAGCATTTGAATCCCTCGATGAGAACAGAAAATAAAGAAGAAAAAAGGAAAACAAGAACTCTCTTGACAGTGCATGTCTATTCTTTAGGCATAACTAACAGGCTGGAAAAAGTAGCAAAACCAACGAGAAGCAAATTGCAATAGAGATAAATCATATTAAGGTGAATTCAGAGCTTCAATATTTGAAAGAAAACACATACTGTTACCAGCAGAGCGAGAAGGATATGGTCCCCGACCCCCCTACCTCCTCGACCTTGCATCCCAGCCCTCACCCTAGAATCAGAAGGTTCTCTGTTATTCTGCACAGAATTCATAGCAACAGATCAAATTATAATCTGAGAAAGTGCAGCAATAAAATTATACCAAAATATTGGGAAAGAGAAATATATAATTCATCGCATATGTGATAGGCACATAGCAGCACAAAATGTGGCTTACATATTACAGATCCAAGTATGATCAGCTAGGCTCCAATTAAAATGCATGACAAAGAAGTTTCAATAATATTTTGTATAAAAAACATAAAAAACTAATAATATTCAACTAGAATTAAAATGCTAAATCACAATCCAGGAAAAGAACTGCAAATCATAATCAATAACAGTGATAGATGGACAAGAGCCATGAGTACAAGTGCTGGTTTGTCCAGAAATTTTTGACAGCCGGTCCTTCCAAAATTTTGAAACAGGGATTCTGCTATATTTTAGGGCAGTATGTAAATACATTTATGTGGTTAACAACATAACCAATCAGTTCATAGCTTGATAAAAATGATTACAACTTTGCTCGGGGACTTGGGAGCTTTCAAATTAGTGTTAATATTAGTGGGGAAAGTGCTTATATTGATGACTTGATCTGGGATATTATGCAGAAGTGTCCTCAACGTGTCCCAAGTTGGGGTGCCACCGGATGCGGATTATTCACGGATATCCGCATCCGAATCCGCTTCCAATCCGGATATGGATATCATTTTTTGACATCCGTCAATATTTGTATCCGTTTCCGTATCCGAAAGGTAGGTACGGATACGGATATGGTAAAAGCAATATCTTATTCGTATCCGATCCGATATCCGAATGTTGGGTGCTTGATAATGATATCCGTATGGAGGAGACTATTCTTCAATGGAATACGGCATTAGATTTTTGATATTTTGTGTTGATGAAAAAGTAATAGTGGAAAGTATTCGATTCTTGCAAGAGTAGCACGAGATACTTTGAGTATTTCGATATCAACCGTAGCATCCGAATCGGCATTTAGCACTGGAGGATGTGTAATCTATTGTTATATAAGTTGAATGACAATGGATACAGTGGAAGTATTGATATGTACACAATAATATCATAATATGTATCACATTTAATATTTGTTGATAGATAAGGTAAAAAGTAATATAAGTATATTTGTTTAGTTTATCCTTAACTATATCATTTTTTACATATCCAATTAGTATCCGCATCCGTCCGCTAATATCCAATTCATATCTGATATCCGATTTTGACAGATACGGATATCATTTTTTCATATCCGCCAATATCCGTATCCGAAGGTTGGGTGCGGACACGGATATGGTAAAAGCAATATCTGAATCATATCCGATCTGATGGCACCCCTAGTCCCAAGTGACTCTGAACATGACAGATTGAGAAACCAAAATATGAATTGTCTAGGTAGTACTGGTCCATAAATATCAGTTAAAAGTTAAAGATTATCCCAGGTTTTTATGTTTCAAAATAACAGTCAAACAAAGCCTCAGCATTTCTATACATTAAAGTGAGGGTTTTCTTTTTGTTTCTTCTCTTTTTCCTTTTCTTTGTTTAAGTGCCTTTTTTTGGGTGGGGTGGGGGTTTGGATGTGGAGGGGGTTTCTTTGTGGGGGTGGGGGCCCAAGATGGTAGGATAAATTGGGACAAATTGGGGGGTTTCGGAGTAACTGGAATTGGTCTTCTTGACATGACAATTATTTTTCCAACAACGGCAACGATAAATTATGAATTCTCAGAAGATTTTAACCTAGAACGGTATGGCAGGTTGATCTGGTGGGGGAATAATCCAAGGCCAAAATAGATTAATACAGTTTTTCGTAAGGTGAGGACAATAATTTTCTGCATTAGACATTTCTTCCAGTAGATAGAAAGGGTCTGTTTGGATTAAGGAATTGGTGTGAAGTGAGGAAGTAGAAAGTAAGATTTATTTCCTTTAGGAAAAAGGGAAATGAGTAGTAAGTTTTCTGGTGTTTGGATGGTTGTTGGGAAGTGTGGTTTGGAAAATGTTTTGTCGTTTCCGGTGTTTGGATGGTGATGAAAAGTGGAAATGGAAAAGTTGACCACAAAGTTGACCGCAAAATAATATTAAAATAAAAAATAATTAAGAAAAATAAAAAATAGATTGTAATTAGAATGCAAGTGAGATTTACATGACCAAAAAATTAACTGTTTTATGCTATAACTTATTATAAATGAGATTTACATGACCACAAAATTAACTGTAGCACTCTGGAAGTGAGAAAATGTTGTGTAAAAGAGAGATGAAAAAGGGAAAATGGGGTTTTCTTATTTTCCTTTTCCGGTGTTTGGATAGATAGGGAAATGAGCAATTATACTTCCCCACTTCCTCACTTCACTCGGATTCCTTACATCCAAACACGCCCAAAGTAGAAGGTGAATACAAGGTTTTAGAACTCGATTTCGTTTATGGGCCCTTTCAAATTGTTAGTTTCAACTAATTTTGATACTTTCATGAGTTTTGTTTTTGGTTTTGATTAGCATAGTGCTTAAAATTAATATATGAGAGGGTTTTATGTAAGAATATGTTGAAGTAAAAAAAATGGATCACAAAAAAATAAATTGAGTAACACATGGGGCATTGTGTAGCATCTCAAAAAAAAAAAAGATAATTTTCCATATTTTTCTTCTTCCTGCAAAACATAATCAATGGATCCAAGCTCGCTTCAAAACTTGATTTGGCCATTTAATTTTGGAACCAAACTTGTCCTCACGCAGTTGGCCAATTCCTTGAAAATTAGCCTGTTACAATTCAAATCCAAATGCTTGGATTTTTCACTTGATTTTGATCTTATCCAGAGTCATATAATACCCAAGAAAAACATTGATAAATGAGGTAATTTGAGAAAAAAGAAATTCTTAAATTGGGTTCAAGCCTTACCCATAAACTGAGCTTTTCTACCTCATCTAGAACAGCAACAGGATTTGCTTTCTAAAAAAAGAAAGAAGAAGAGGAAAAACAAGAGATAGAGTTGAGCTCTGTTGATGGAATCTATCTTAATCCTAAATAATTCAAGTTTAAATCAAGATCTTATCATAATCCCTCACCTTCTCAACAAACAAACCAAAGGCCATCATTATCCTAGTGGTATCTTATCAAAACCCAATTGCATGAGTTCAGTTGTATCCATACAAGAATATCCAAAAGATACAAGATAGCTGGCTGAACTTTTATTCGGTTTGTTTTGAGAATCAGAATTTGGAGAAGTTTTAGATGAGGGAGGATTCTTCATAAATTTCTTATTTAAGATGAGAATCAAAAAAAGGAAGGGAGGACTACATATGTACAAAAAGATATAGAGAGAGATTTTTTTATTTTATTTTATTTTTGGAGGGGGGGGGGGGAGCAACAAGAAGGAAAAAAAAACAAAGAAGAGATCTTTGCTATAGTTATTTTTCCCCCTTAACTTTGGTTCTTCCATATCTACTATTACCTTTTCTCTTGGTTCTCCTCTCCATCAACAACATTCATCGGCTCCGACGAGCTGTACGCTCAAATAAAGTAAGCTTTATGCTTGAAAACAAGAGGGTTTTATTGATCAACAACACAAGCTTTCTGCTCAATAAGAAGAAACAAGTTTTATGCTTGAAAACAAGACAGCTTTATTGCTCGAGAACACGAGCTTTACGCTCAATAAAAAGAAACAAGCTTTATGCTTGAAAACAAGAGAGCTTTTTTGCTCAAGAACACAGGCTTTACGTTCATAAAAACAAATTTTACGCTTGACAATCAAGAGAGCTTTATCGCTCAGAAAAAAATAAAATGAAATAAAATACATGTAATAAAGGAATGTTGACTCAAATAACAGCTCATAAAAACCTAAAATCTAATAACTTGCTAAGTCAAGATCCTGGATTAAATCACCTTTAATCTACATACCATTAGATTTGTATCCGAGTCCACTTTATAAAATGTCCGGTCTTGAATCGATCCAACCTTTGTGGTGAGAGATAATGCTAATAAATCATAGACTGCACAGAAATTTCAACACAGCAAGTTCCCTGCTGAAACTTCACACCGTGTTTCATTTTTGTAATCTCAATCAAATATCTTCAAATCATATATCATTGAATCCATCTTTAAGTCCAATTTCCTGATTTTCAAATCTTCGCTCGATCTGACTTCTGTGGTGAGAGATAATGCCGATAAGACACAGGTTGCGAATAAATATCAGCAACTTCCCTACATCTGAAACTTCACACCTTGTTTCAGTTTTGCAATCTCAATCAAATATCTTCAAATCATATATCTTGGATCCATCCTTTAAGTCCACTTTCTAATTTCCTGATCTTGGCTCAATCTTTCATGGTGAGAGATAATGCCAATAAGCCACAAGCTGCACAAAAATTCCAAAACAGCAACTTCCCTACATCTGAAACTTCACACCTTGTTTCAGTTTTGTAATCGAGTTCAAATATCTTCAAATCATATATCTTTGGTTCCATCTTCAAACTTTGTATCACTGGATCCTCCTTGAATCCCACTTTCCTAATTTTCTGGTTTTGGCCCACTTCTATGGTGCAAGATAATGCCGATAAGCCACAAACTGTACAGAAATTCCAACACTCCAGTTCTCCGCATCAGAAACTTCACACCTTGTTTCAGTTTCACAGTCTCAATCAAATATTTTCAAATCATATACTTTTAGACCCGTATTCAAGTCCACTTTTCAAATTTTCTGGTTTTAGTTCGATCCGGCTTCTGTGATGGGAGATAATGCCAATAAAACATGGCATTCAAGATAAAGGTTATTAAATCTCCAAAAGGTTATTAAAATTTTCAAACTACCTAAAAAATGCCAAATCTCCGCGAATTGACCGCAAAGTTCATAAGCTAGAACCTCGTACAAAAATCCAACTCCATGTCAAACTAAAAGATGATTAGTTTGTTTACACTGTTGTGATCTGAGCAATGCGGTGGGTGATGACAAGGTATGCTCCCCATCCTCTCTGATGCTGATGCTGATTTAAGAAAACACCCTTTTCTACCTAAACTTCTCAAAATCGAACATTCAAATTTTATGGATCGTAATGTACCTAAACTAAAATTAAGCTCAAAACGCACCATAATGTCCCTAAACTAAAATCAAATCCAAACCCAAATTTTATGGACTGTGACATCCCTAAACTGAAATTAGGTTCAAATTCAAAACGAACCGTGATGTCCCAAAACTAAAATTAAGCTCAAATCCAAAACGGATCGTAATGTCCCTAAACTAAAATTAAACTCAAATTCAAAGTTGACTGTGTTGTCCCTAAACTAAAATCAAATCCAAACCCAAATTTTATGGACTGTGATGTCCCTACACTACAATTAAGCTCAAATTCAAAACAGACCATAATGTCCCTAAAATTAAACTCAAATTCATAATGGACCGTAACGTCCCTAAACTAAGATTAAAACCTCAAATCCAAAATCCAGAATAAAGAAAGGATCCCCAAGTCTCTAAACTAGCAAAACTCAAATTCAGGCAAACATAAGTCAAAACTGCAGAATGGACACCTAAGTCTTTAAACTAAAAATTTCAACTTCAGCCAAAAAAAAGCTCATTCAAGAATTGGACCTTTTCTAAGTCCTAAAACTAGAACAAAAGTCCAATCAAAACCCAAATCAAAACTGAAGGACGGGCCTCTTCCAAGCCTAAAACTAAAAAAATCCAACCAAGATCCAAATCAAAGGTGAAGGATGAACCTTTAAGTCTTTAAACCAGAACTGAATCAAATTTTCAGCCCAAATCAAGCCTCATCAAATTTCAAATTGGAGCCAATATTCAAAGACCAGGACGAATCATCACACAAAAGATCGTCAAACATCCCGGAGTCAGAGCCAATTACATTTTCATTTGTAAAGTCAAGTCAAATGTAATTGAGTACGCCCCTGTTAAGCCTTGTAAAATGAATTACAATTATTGAAATCCTCTTTTTCTGCATGAGTTTTCTTTTGATATATTGACCCTTAATCAAAGGTTCCTACTAAATAGAGGGTAATTAATAATAGATTCTTGAGTCTATTAGAAGTCTTGAGCCCATAACCGAAAAAACCTATCTCATAGGGTGAGTTTGCAAATCTAAAATGTCATATCTCAATTTTATGCACCCTTTCGCATTTAACATAGATGGATCATTTTGGACCATACGAAGATATGTCCTTTTTATTTACAGGACGCCATATTAAACAAATCTTGACAAACAAATGTACTACAGTCAGATACTCTAACGCTAAGGGGTTAAATGGCAAAAAGTGGTTGTTAAGGTGTTAAAATGTCAATGTATCATAGACTCATAATAAGTTAATAGGTCGAGTTTCAAGTCATATTTTGCAAGAGAAACCTAGAACATGTCTTTAAGTTAACAAGTCGGATATTGGGTGATATTTGGAACAAAAATCCAAACATTTCTTATAATTTAATGGGTCGGGTTGATTCTAATCCAACCCATGTTGGTTTAAAATTTAAAACATAACCCTAAGGATATCAATTCCTTCATCAGAAGGAAACAGAACCGGTAGCTCCTGCAAATTGAAGATGCAGGACCAGCCACAGGATCAAAATAATGGAAAGTTTCAGGTATGCCATTCCTCTCTCTCCATCGTCCTCTCTCTCTCTCGCTCGCTCTTTCCTTTCTTCTCTCTTCTCCTTCATGTCTTTTTCCTTTCCGTTTCGTGTTTTTCCCAACATCAAGTGTAGGATTATTGTGATTTTTCCCTCTTATTCTTCTTTCTTTGCAAGATTTCATTAGGACTTACATAGATTTGATTTTATATGTACTCCAACAGTTTAATTAGGGCTAGGAATTGGGCCGAGCCTGGCCCAGGTCCGACTCAGTCCAGACCGATTTAAGCTAGGATTGGGGCGTGCATTTATAATTTACAAACGGGCTTGGGCTTGTGTTTTTGGCCCGACTTTTAATTGGGTCGGGCTTAGGCTTAAGGTGTGCGGCCCGATGGGCCCGAATTAGATGTGTACTTATGAATTTTTAACCTTAATCTTTAAGAGATTGTATAAGAAATAGATATTTATATTACCATTCTTGTCACATATATTAGATTATTGCATTATTAATATAATATTAAGATAAATTATTTAAGATAGTGAATATTTTGAGATTATGTTACTAGATTCTAGTATCTCTCTTTTATTGTTATAAGAATGCAAGAAAATATAATAATTTTTGTTAAATAGTAAACAAATTTTATCCTTAACATAATTAATAATTTATTCATAATATATGAATATTAATCTTTTTACTTATTTGTTTATTTAATCTTTACTTGATTAATTTTAAAAAGCATATATTAGTACTAAAATTGATCATTTATCATGTAAATATTCTCATAACGGCCCGAGTCCGGCCCATTTAATTTAAAAATGGGTTTGGACCTAGAAACCTAAGCCGACACATAAATGTGTCGAGCTTGGGCTCAAGAAAATTAAACGGACCCGGGCCTATATAAGTTCGGCCCAAGCCCGGCACCCTGTCTAATTTTTTTTTTTTTGGCATCCTTTGGTGTTTTAGGCTGGAACCGAATTTTCATCTCAATTTCACAAATCCCTCCGAAACTGATACAATTCAGCCGATACATTACCATGGGTGAAGAGTCTCATGTTATTTTTAACAGAAACTAAAAGAAAATAAGAATAGCAATTAAGAAAAGAATGTGAGGAGTTTTGTTTTTTGTTGGGTCTTCAACTTACATCGTGCCTCACAGATGAATGCCAGTCCTTATTGCAAACTCAACATCTTCACTTCTAGGCTCTTCCTAATCTCGGAGAATTATGGAGTATTCTTCTTGGTTTCATGAAATTAAAGTAGCACAACCCAAAAAAGCTAGGTTTTCCATCCACCAACTAGGCTATAGGTTTTATGGCACGCTCTCTCATCCACAGTTTCCTTAGCCACAAAAGCTAACACCGATTTAGAGGTTGATGTCAAAGTAATGGCTAATCACAGAGAATTTTGTCAAACCTTTCTTGGAGCCTTCTTAACAAAGTTGCACAGCCAAACCCATTCTTACATGAACGTGCGTAGATGATAATGAAGAAGAGAACAGAGAAATCAGATGTTTGAGAAGAAGATAGAATGGCGAGGAACATGAAGGGTCTTATACGCAGCAAGTATTCAATAGAAATTGGTTGGTGAGCATAGGAAATCCTAGCAGGATCCCGAGTCCAGGCCCCAACCATTTATCCTATTCTTATACCACTTTAAAAGTAAAGCGAACCTATAAATACAAAATTATGTTTATGTTAATACGACTAAATATACCAAGAGGATAAACCTAGACTAACATAAAGATCAAAATCATGGTTTCAATTATGAGCTGGTTCCGATGTAAATCGGTAATATCGTTTTGGGTTTTCTATTACCCAATATGATACTAACCCCATACCATCGGCCAAAATTAGATCTGATATTGCCGATATGGCAAAGCTTGACAGCCGATATTACCGATATTAATACTAAATACGATAGGCCCATACTGATACCTATACTAAGATTTTAAACCATAATCAAAACCTTACAAGCCGTACTCTTTATCACTTCAAGTACTTGATAAAGGCTCCCTAATAAATCAAAAATCACGAGGAAAATTAATTGTGCATTCAAAAGATCTTGACAACTAAACCGAACAAACAAACTTTAATCTATATTGCACCAGAATTTACATTAGTTGTTGTCATTTTTAACTTTTGTTTATGATATCAGCTATAAGGAACAAAAAATTCATGGCATGAATCTCAACTTAAAACAAGTACAGTGTTTTTTTTTCTCGTTAGATCTTCCCAACCCCTGACCCCACAGGAAAAAAAGAAAAAATTTATTAAAACTATGTAAAATATTAATTGTATGAATAAAGACGTCAATGATATTTGCAGTATTTGTTATTCCAGTTTGAATCCATCCAATTGCACTGCGACATGGAATTTCAAGTGACACATGTCATGCTTCTGCCACATAAAAAAAGTGTTGAAGTCTCCTCCTTGCATCCTTTCACCAAAGGAGGGAAAAAATCAAAGCAGTAATATGAAATAAAGAGTGAGAAGATTTAGATTATAAAAATTAGAGAGTTGATAAGTCCTCTCTCCATATATGCATATACAATTCTAACTCCTAATCGCAATATGATTTCTAATTACGTAATGACTCCTAATTACTTAATGATTCCTAGTAACACTCCCTCAAGATGGAGCATTCACATCGTACATGACCAACTTGTCACAAATAAAATCAACTCGAGTATTCGCAAGAGGGTTCGTGAATATACCTGGTAGCTGATGAGATGACACATGTCGAGTATGAATTACTTTATCCTCTATCACCTTTTGGCACACCACATATAGTTTACCTCAATGTGTTTTGTACGCTCGTGAAATACAGGATTTTCAATAATGTGAATGGCATCTCTCGAGTGTCATAATACTTGGTGATTCACTCCCATATTGCGAAGCAGTTGTTGGATTAACTTCAACAATTGTACTCGAGTAGCAGTAATCTCAATTATGCCTATGATGCGATCCAGGAGTTGTTCAAGTGTAAAAAAGAGAACTAAGACGTTGGCCCAACATTACGCAGATTTCAACAAGTGTGTCGAAGAGTTAAAGACTTCGTTGAAATATTTATATAATGTTGGACCAACGTCTTGGTCCCCTTCTTGCACTTGAATAATTCCTAAATCAACTCATAAGCACGGTTGAGATTAGTGCCACTCAGGTAGAGCTGAGGATAATCTTACAACTTCACATTATGGGAGTGAATCACCAAGTCTTAAACATGTGGCTCTATAGTATTCAAGATCTACCCAAATATCATGGCATCTTCTCGCTTCTATTAATTTCTTATCAGCTTGAGAGGATCTTTGGTAAGATGATCAATTATTTCCTCTGCCCCTGATATATACTACGATGATCCTTTTCGAGTGATCTCGCCAAAATGATCTAGAAACAATTGGCTTTGACTCAGCCATTGCACACAAATACTCAAATCACCAGAGAGAAAAATAAGATTCCCAGAAAAAAGAAGTAATGGTGTAATATTATTATAAAAAGATTCAATTGGAAATTTCATTTCCATATTTCAATTTTACACAACTCGGAAAAACAAATTAATTGATATGAAAAACTATAGAATTATCAAATACAATACTTATAACATCCTCAAGTATTGTGAATTTAACTTTTTCTTGGTGAGAAGTTTTCTCGGCTTCAAAGTTTTGATTTTATTTTAATATGTATCTTTTTTTTTTTACTGAATTTTAGAAAAACAAAGGCGTAGCTTAAGGGGTTATGCCCAACCTCCGCTGCCTATATCAAACTATATCCTGAATAACCACTTAAAGCTCTCATCTCAGCCACAATAAAAAAGCAACCACCACACCAAACTGCCAGTCTGCCACTGCCACCCGTAAGTCCATCACTATGATGCCAGTAATAACTACTCTACTAATAGAACCCTCCAAGCTGTCTTGCAACCATCACTCCCATATTAGCATCTCCACCATTTCCATTGTCAATTAATTAATTTATCATAATCACCCTTTGACCATTTAGTTGCTATCACGACCTTTGCCATAAAACCATAATCACACATGTTAATTTCAGTTGCATTCCCACTTCCAGCATTGCATTGAACTATCTCATTGTCACCAGATGCTACCAATAATTCTGTTACGTTCTACCGCTACTTCAACTAGTTGATCCGGAAAATTCGATAGTCATTTTTTCCTCTTTTCTCTTGGAATTGCTCTACTATTTTATACAAAAAGTCATCCAAATGTCATCCTATGTTCCTTTGATTGTCTCGAATCTCTACTTCTCCAGTTGTGTGTCATTCTGTGCTGAAAACTCTACACATAACATAATGCTTCTTGCAGTAACCATAACTAGATTTTAGGCATGTGCCATGCAAATGCCACCCAAGTGACTCTCAAGTGGCCAATGAGATGCCATGTTAAATACTCTATTCCCTGTAGGGCACATGCAATAGCATATATTCTGAGAAGGTGACATTCAAAACACAACCTTGTTCCAATGTGGATTCCAATGTGGATATATGAATCGAAGAGCATAAGCATCATTAAAGAAACTTAACAATTTGCACAGCCTTTATATAACTACATCAAAAAAAAATATAAAATAGGCCGTAGGAGTTTTAGGTCACAAAAACATCGTAAGCAATTAAAAGTAAACTCAAGGAATCCTTAACTTGTTACTATGAAGAAAGTAATATAGTATTAGCTCATGAAAAGTGTGTGGTCTCAATAGAACAACAATGGTGTAATGGAATAAACTTTGTAATCTAATTATGGAATGAACTTTTGTCAATAAAAAAATGAAATTGTGCGCTTAGAGAAGAGTTAACTATGAAACATGACGAGTTTCTTAGACGGCAAGAAGAAAACTGACTAGAATAGAAAGCCAATACTGATGCTAAGGGAACAAAGATAAACTTACTTCTTTTTTCTTGTCACGCTTCCTTCTCACCTCATGAAAGGAATCTGGAAAACTAATGCTTGTCAGTATCTAACCATATTACAATGTTAAAACATAAAACTAAACGTACAGCAAACTATGTTCCTGAACAATATAAGATTATATATTAAGTGTTCGTATAGAAGTTAGAAATACAGTAATACAGTATGAAAAGAATAAAAAGTGGAATAGTTAGGAACACACAGGAATGTGTTTATATAACAATAAATATTCATATCAACAAAATGAAAAGTCACAGATAAAACAAACCAATAAACTGTAATTCTAATAAAACCATTAGTCTTCTAAATTATGACTAAGTTAGCCCATTCTGCAAATGAGTTTCTTTTTTTCCTAAAAATAAATGCATTAGAAAATAGTTTATTGAATAACTAAAGTGAAAATCCAATCAAGACCACCTGTCAAGTTTAGGAATAGAACCAGGACAGAATTAAACAAGAATATCAAATCTGAACAAGCTTGCTCAGCACATTTTAAATTTAACATTTGTATCAAAATGAGTGAAACTGACCTCCACATTAAAAATAGCAATCTGGACCTCATTTTCCTATTTACAACTAGAATAGCCAGTATCAAAATACTGACCAACAGGAACACCTGAAGTTATAAACATTTTGACTTTAAAACCCCCCAAGCCTCCTTGAGAATCTTGATATAAAGAACATAAACAGCATAACCATTTCATATCCAATTCTAATCAAATCCCAGAATATGAATGTCAGCTGATTCAAACAAACCAAAGAACCAGAAAAATTAATGGTCAAAAATGCCACTGCCTAAGAGCCCTAAAAGAGATGAACTTAAGCAATGCTCGAATAGAATATGCATGCTCAAAAGATCCTTACCCTAATAAGAAAACATCTATAAGTAAAATCTATAACAAACTATGTTTCTCTAGCAATGATTTTCTGAGAACAAAATATTCCAAAGAAAACTTAATAAGCTGAACAGAAAATATATAAGATGAGAAGAACCATTCAACGAGAATTCCACATGACAAACGTGTCTAAACTCAATCCTTAAAAAAAATAAAGTTCATGCAAACAACAGAATTCACCTCAAGGAAGTGGTATCCCAACTCTCATTCACAGCTAAAGGCCCTGTTTCTTCTGACTTACAACTAGATTACCCATATTCTTATGCAAAGGTCCTTTTCTTAGCACAAGTGAATAAATTAGAGAATGATCATATACCAGACTTTAGATTATTTATTAATAAATAAAAAAACATAAATAGAATAATCCAAGTCACCTTCTCAAAAGCCAAAAAAAATAGATGAAGATAAGCAACAAACTCGATTCAAAACTAGCAAGCTCGGTAAAAAAAAATTTAAAATATCACATCTAATAACGGAATCGGTGTCTGATTCAAAACTAGACCGAACTCTATTCCTATAATGAGAAGCTTAATTTTTCTGCTCCAAAACTAGATCAGAAGTATCCTATAAAATAGGAAAATCAAAAACCTAGACTCTAGCATTGTAGTGAACAGGCCCATTTCTGCTTTACTTGCCAATAGATTAACCAAATTCAAAGACCAAAAAGGGTCAAAAGAACTTATCAATAATAAATTATAAATTAGAGAACTTTTAAAACTGGAAAGAGATACAAATAGCAAAAGTCCACAAAAATCATGCCCAAGTAAAACAAGATGAATAGAAAGAATTGAATTTTCCAATCTAAATAATCAAAAGTGCTCTAAATCAAATTCAGGAACCAACTCTATATCTACAGCAAGGAGACCCACCTTTGTTTTCTTTTTTTCTTTTTCTTTTTTTGGGGTTCACTAGTGCTAGCGTGTGATGGTGGTGCGTGGGGCGATTTGAGGAGTGGGTGTGTGTGTGTGTGTGTGTGTGTGTGTGTCTGCGTGGCAGTTTTCCTCTCTTCTTTTTCTTTTTTTTTTTTTTTTTTTGGGGGGCGGGGGGGGGGGGGGGGGGGGGGGTTAAGGACCCAATTTGTTATGCATGCAATTTGATTAGCTAGTGTCCTATCAAAATCTTGCCCAATTAGAAAATAAGCATCAACCCTGTTAACTTTGTGAGCACACTAAGCCTCTTTGTGAATTATAAAAAATAGATGTGAGGAAGAACTACATGTCATTCTAGTCAAGAAAAAAGAACATTAAACCAGACACTAAGAACACGAAAGTGACGAACTCAATTTCCATATAAGAGGGCCAAGTGTTCCACTTAAAAGGAAAATTGCATAATGGTCTGAAATCTTAACCAATTCAAATCTTTCTCCCCTCTTCCATTTTTGGATTTGGCCAGCAAATGAACAAGCCATAGGCCGGTAATTATGATCGCTAGATTTTAGGGGACATGTTACGTATGTGCTATTTCAAAAGTTCCCAAATTATAAACTTACTATAGGGAATCCAAATTTATATTGAATGAGAAATTCTCACAGTTACCAAATCCCATTTAGATTAGATAACTGTTTTCTTTCCATTTTTGAGTAAAATTTTTTTGAACAAGTCCAACTCCTCAAATTAGTCTATAGAATATCTTTTTCACTGGCTATACTTTTAGCTTCTGTATTTCTATAGTTAGAATCCAAATCCCATTAAGAAAAGTCAATAATTCTAAGCCATATATGTTTAGTTTATTATATTCATAATCAGTTCATACAGATCAAAATGTTGATAACATCTCTAACAAATTTTACTTTTACTCATTGTTTTTTGCATCAATTACATAGACAACCACACTGCCTTATCTAGATATAATAGTAGAGATAAATGAACTAAAAAAAACAGATACTACATGAAAGAGGAAATGATAGTTGGGTTTCATATTTAAGATTACAATAAATTATATCATATACAAACTTCTAATGAGATTATACTAGATATGCAAGAAAAGAAATATCATCTATTTAACTAATATGTATTTACAATGAAATTACATTATATATGTTCAAACGCAAAAAAGGCATGCCCATAATATAAGTAATTAGAATTATTTTAGATTAATTTGCATACCAAAATCTATGTATATCCTGGTGTGCTGTGTGTGTGTTTATCACCAGGACTAGTATTTGTTTTATGGTATGTTTATTGCCAGGTCTGTTACACAACATAGTTCTGCAAGGACATTTCAATGGTTTTAGTCATGGATTGCCCGAACATGGAGACGAAAACTCTCTCACTCCTCTCCTTCCATCCATCTCTATTGTGGAGGGAGAGACCTTTTTGGTGCAATGGCACTCATAATTAAGCTCACTAATATATGTAGGAGACATCTATGTGGTTTATCACCAAGAAAGTATTTGTTTTATGGTCTGTGTTTATTGTCAGGAGTGGCACACAACATAATTCTGCAAGGACATTTCAATGGTTTTAATCATGGATTGCCCCAAAGTGGAGACGAAACTCTCTCACTCCTCTCCTCCATCCATCTCTGTTGTGGAGGGAGAGACCTTTTTGGTGCAATGGCATAACAATTAAGTCGTTAATATGTGTACGAGACATTTATGATGCAATAGCACCCATAAGTAAGGTCATAAATATATGTCAGAGGCTCTCTCCTTCTGTGGGATAGACATTTCAAGGTATTAATCATGGATTGCCCAAAGTGGAGATAAAACTCTCTCTCTCTCTCCCCCATCACCGTTTGAGGGGGAGACCTTTAGGGTACAATGGCACTCACAAGTAAGGTCATTAATATATGTAGGAGACCTCTGGTCATTAAGACATGTGGAAGGGTACGTCCTTGTGTTTCATGGTGCACAAGTAAGGTCACTAATATATGGAGGATCTTTCCTTGTGTTTGGGTGTAGTGCACAAGAAAGGTCACTAATATATGTGCGAGGGTCTCTCCTTGCACCCAAACACACAAAGAGAAGTCGGGTTATCATACATCGTGAAAGGGTTATTTGAGGCATTTTCATGTTCATAACTGTTTAGTCAAATTATCTGTTGGGTACCGCCCGAGCTGGCAAAGATCCACTAACATGAATCCATCCGAAGTGGTCTTCCTCTTCCTGGTGCACAGAAGACCAACCACTACTCTCTCCTAATGTTCCACTACTCTCTCCTAATGTTCCAGGTTGTGGAGGCATTACTAAATAGACATGCAGATACATTATGTTCCCATAAAACAATTTAGAAGTGGCTAGATCAAGGTGAAGCTTCAAGCTGATGTTACAAAGGTGATGAGAAATATTCAGTGAGTTATTGCAAAATTCTAAGGTTACAGCCATAAGACAAATTGTTGTTGGTTCACAAAGACCTCAACTTTCAGCATAATACTTTTATATCATCAAACCCTGCGAAGAACAGGAAAATGCAAATTGCTCCTCCATTTCTGGAGAATTCAAATCTAGAACCTGAGATCATTTTGCATAGGAGGATGGTAAAAGAGGGCAATCTATCCAACACAAAGGCCAAAGTCAAATGAAAATGGTGTCTGAGGAGGCTAATGCCATATGGGAAACAAACCGATCACTAATTTAATGATTTCCTACTTTTGATCTTGATGCAATGTCAAATTTGAGAGAGGAGGATTGATGAGCCTCTTGAGTGTTGGGCTGGAGTGAAACCGGTCTTCCCCAGAAACCGCATGCGTAGTTAGTTTTTTGTATTTTTGTTCTTGTTTCTTGGACTTGTTTGGAAAAGAACTATAGGTCATTGGACTCGTAAAGATATGGTAGGGCAATTATTCTCGTGAGTGTCTTATAGCTGTTTTTAGTCATGGCACCGAGATTCCTGATCTGTAAGTTTGTTCACGTTAACGGACACGAATAAGTGAACCACTCATTGCACAGGATCTTATAAATAGGAAGAGAATCTATTGCATAGCATCTTTGGATCTTATGATCCTTAATCTAATTAATTCTTACTGCAACATTGCATGCAAATAAAACTCTCAGAATTTTCCACCATTTCACCATGCACACATGAATATGTGTCAGCACGGGTAACACCCTATACACATGGGTGTGCATGGGCCGTGGGCGGCTTCCCCTTTTGTGTGCATACATGTGAGTGTAGTGGGTTGGAGAGGGAGAGGGGATCTCTAAACCCCTTCTACATACCTTTTTGCTTTATTGACAAATGCCCAATACTCCTATGTGCCTGAACTCTAGAATCCTTACATTACAGACTCAAAAACTCTCATATAAAATATTGCATTTAACACTAGCAACACTCCAAACTTAACTGTTCTGTAGATTCCCTAGAAGAGGATTGGGATTCAGGAGAACAGTATATTAAAATAAAATGATGGCACAGAGGCAGAATGTGACAGTGAGGCGTAAAGAACTTTAACCCTGATCAGAAATATATAAAGATTCAAAACCCCATGATTATTATATTCCCACTCTAGTTCTACAGCAAAAGGCCCATTTTTCTTCCAAATTTCAACACAACTACCCAGCATCCAATCAAAATTTCAACTTTTTCTCAGAACCGTAGAAACCTCACAACAAGATGAAACATTGAATAAAAAAAACCATCTGGATCTAGAGAACCAGAGAGAGTGAAAGAAAGAGAGGACCTTGATGGAGGAGCTTTTGGACGGTCTCGTTATCCATGTTACACTCCTTGAGCATTGCGTGGACTTCATCCTCGTTGTGATTCCTCACAATCTCCCTTATGTTCTGAATCACCATGCGGACTCCCTCGGGGATCGGAACCCTAAAGACCGCCGCTCGTCTTCAGAGGGGGAGGGGGAAGAGAGAACGCGAAGAGAGGAGAGAGAAGGAAGAGAAAGAGATTCAGGGTTTTGGGAGGGAAAATGGGGGAGGGAGATGGAAAAAAACAACAAAAAAAAGGAAAGCAAAATGCAGAAGACTTTAGGATTGCCCTCTCTTTCTCTCTCTTCTCCCCTCCCTCTTCTCTCTCTCCTCCCGCACGAAAAGTGTGAGGGGGTGGGAGAGAGGGTGTTTTCGGCTTTTAATTTTTTAACTTAAACAAATAATTGGTTTGATTGTAATGTGATTAATTATTGGGTTAATTTTCTGAAAATTAGTATCAACTTTTATTTATTTTTTTAAGAGACATTTCGCTACCATCCCCAATATCAAACAAAATTAGAAAAAAAAACTCACTCGCATAATTTTATTCGCTTAGTCACCTTCTTTTTTAAAGCAAGAATGTGCGCCCACGTGTCAAACGCCGAAGCGCTTATCAGAAGCAAAAGATGAAAATGTCCCTAAATAATCGCTTCAAAAAAGCGGACCGCTCCGAAAATATCTTTTTTCTGAGGACTGCAACTATGATCGCAGTCCTCACAAAATATCGTAGTATCGAAGACTGCGACTATGATTGCAGTCATCACAAAAATGTCTTATTTCTGAGAACTGCGACTATGATTGCAGTCCCCACAAACGCACTATTTATAAGGACTACGACCATGACAAAAAATGTCATGTTTTTGAGTCTTTATAGGAGTGCGACCATGATCGCAGTCCTCTTTATCATGGTCGCGCTCCTCTTTATTAGGATTGTGATCATGATCGCAATATTCACAAAAATGTCCTATATTTGAGTCTTTATGAGGACTGTGACACCATGATCGCAATCCTCACAAAATGTCCTATTCTGAAGTCAGTCCTCACAGAGGACTGCAATCATGAGTCGCAATCCTCATATCAGCATCGCCATTATCAGCAGACCCTCGTCCACTGACATCGAATGATCCCTAATACTTTTTAGATCTAAACACAAACAAAACTGATCGTGAGAACGAAAAAAACGAGATCTGCAAAAGGTCAATTCAAAAAAAAACTCATACGCATGGGTGTGCATGGCCCGTGGGTGGGCTTCCTCTTTTTGTGCGCATACATGCGAGTGTAGTAGGTTGGAGAGGGAGAGGGGATCTCTAAACCCCTTCTACATCACCTTTTTGCTGTATTGACAAATGCTCAATACTCCTATGTGCCTGAACTCCAGAATCCTTACATTACGGACTCAAAATTCTCATATAAAATATTGCCATTTGACACCAGCAACACTCCAAAACTTAACTGTCCTGTAGATTCCCTAGAACAGGATTGGGATTCAAGAGAACAGTATATTACAAATAAAATGACGGCATAGAGACATAACGCAACAGCGAGGCGTAAAGAACTTAACCCTGATCAGAAATATATAAATATTCAAAACCCCGTGATTATTTATATTCCCCCTCTAGTTCTACAGCAAAGGGCCAATTTTTCTTCCAATTTCAACACAACTACCCAGCATCCAATCAAAATTTCAACTTTTTCTCAGAACCCTAGAAATATCGCAACAAGATGAAACATTGAATAAAAAAACCCATCTGGATCTAGAGAACCAAGAGAGAGTGAAAGAAAGAGAGGACCTTGATGGAGGAGCTTTGGACGGTCTCGTTGGGATCCATGTTACACTCCTTGAGCATTGCGTGGACTTCATCCTCGCTATGATTCCTCGCGATCTCCCTTATGTTCTGAATCACCCTGCGGACTCCCTCGGGGATCGGAACCCTAGAAGAACCGCCGCTCATCTTCGGGGAGAGAGGGAGAGGGGAAGAGAGAGAACGCAGAGAGAGGAGAGAGAAGGAAGAGAAAGAGATTCAGGTTTTTGGGAGGAAAAGGGGGGGGGGGATAAAAGAAAAAAGGAAAGGAAAAAAAAAAAAACAGAAGACTTTGGGACTGCGCTCTCTCTCTCTCCCCTCTGACTCGTCTCTCTCTCCCCGCGCGAAAAGTGTGAGGGGTGGGAGAGAAGGCGTTTTCGGCTTTTAATTTTTTAATTAAATTAAATTAATAATAAAATAAATAAATAAACTAGTATAGCGTTCATATCTGTGGAAATCATCAGTCAGTCAGAGAGGAGTAGGGAGAGGAAGAAGAAGGAGAAAAAACTAGGGAGAGATAAGAGAGGAGGAAGAAGGAGAAGACAAACGGACGGACGAACAAGTTTCTATATGAGTCACAAGAGAAAACCTCCCTTTTTCAATTTTGATTAAATAAATAATTGATTTGATTGTAATTTGATTAATTATGGGGTTAGTTTTCTGAAAATTTAGTATAAACTTTCATTTATTTTTTTAAGAGGCATTTCGCTGCATCCCTGTATCAAATCGTAATTAGAAAAAAAAAACTCACATAATTTTATTTTATTCGCTTCAGCCACCTCCTTTTTAAAGTAAGGTGTGCGACACGTGTCAAGTGCTGAACACTCATCAGCGGCGAAAGACGAAAACGCCCCTAAGTAATCGCTTCAAAAAAAATAGACCGCGTCAAAAATGCCTTAATTCTGAGGACTGCGCACTATGATTGCAGTCCTCACAAAATGATCGCAGTATAGAGGATTACGACTATGATCGCACTCCTTACAAAAATGTCTTGTTTATGAGGACTGCGGCCATGATCGTAGTCCTCATAAAATGCACTATTTATGAGGATTGCGACTATGATCGCAGTCCTCGCAAAAAAGGTATGATTCTGAGTCTTTATAGGATTGTGATCATGATCGCACTATTCACAAAAATGTCCTATATCTGAGTCTTTTAAGGATTGCGACACCATGATCATCGTCCTCACAAAATGCTCTATTTCTGAGTCAGTCCTCACATAGGACAGCGGTCATGAGTCGCAATCCTCGCATCAGCATCGCCATCATCAACAGACTCTCATCCACTGACATCAAATGATCCCTATGCTTTCCAGATCTAAAAAAACAAAACTCATCGCGAGCACGAACAAAAGAGATCTGCAAAAAGTCGATCCAAAAAATCTAGGGATTCCGCCCCCCGACCCCAGGAGGGGGCTCTCCCACCCCTTTCCAACCCCCACGGCGACGTGACCGCACAGGTCGACCCGCGAATAACTATGTACCAGGGCCAAGGTTGAGGGAGAGCAACGTTGGGGTGATGGGGAAGAGTAAAAGAGGAAATAAATATATATAATGAAGTGGTGGTTGGAAAGAATCAGTTTATGCTGGCGTGAATGAGGTTGTAGCTGTAACGTTTTGATCTCGCAGGTACAGAGACGTTACTGCGCGTATATATATAGGGCGAAAATACCTTCATACACACACACACACACACACACACACACACACACGATAAGCATCAGTTAGTGTGGAAGCAAAGTAGTAATATACATTCCAACAGAAAAGTACAAGTAAATAGTTATCGCAGAGAGTCAAACAATATTGCAAGAATATTACATCACCAAATAATACAAAAGTACGATTTACAAAGAGATATACATAATCAGAAGCTGAGAGGTGTTCACGACCAGTAAGAGGAGTCTCGAGAGCCAATCAGGAGAAGAGCTGGGAGGAAAGAGTTGCGGTGACATTCAAACTCCCGCTGCGCTACTCTGATCGCCACGGAAGGATCCGCTACGCTCCACGCTCTAAAATCTAGACATACGGGTCCAGTGTTGTCAAATACAGCCCAATGAGTATAAGAGATGAGGCCAAGTGGCGTGCATATCAGGGACACGTGTACATGAAAGGTGTATCGTGAATATAAGCACATATGAACATGAAATGAGACAATAAGTAAAGTAACTATGGGAAAACTAGTTATACAAGCTCAAATTACGATCCTCAAATTAATGCGTCGAAGGAATAATCCAAATAAGAAAACTCTCACATATATACCCCACACCTCGCGTCACCGTAATCTGAGCTCATATAACCTGAGTTGCCTTCACGATAACAGAATAAGGAAACGGTATGAAAACCCGGAAATAAGCAAGTCAAGCGATTCAACAAAATAGCACAAATATCATATGTAAGTGGCGAGCAGGATAATGTATTATGTCACAGTCTCACAAGTATATATCAAGTATGTCGCTAGTCAAATATCAGTAGCATGTTATTATTATGTTGTTATGACTCGTCTGATTTGTGTATATCGGTATGCGTCACATTCCACATACCTCAGCATACAGACCGGAGAGTAAGTTATTGAAACTGATGGAGATCGATGAACCATATTTATAATGGGTCCCGTGCATGCCCGGGACAATGGTCCAGGAGTATCCGGTATCGAGCCGAAACGTACCGCTAAATACCAGGACTTACTATATTCCCAGAGGATTTAGTATACGCCCGAATAGTAATAGGGTGTCACCGCTCCCAAAGGAATAGACTTAGGGGATTACGACACACCCGGCAGGATTGGGGAGTAGGGGTGCCAATACACCCCACAGAAATACCTGGTGGCCTCTAGGTAGAATCTCAAGTAGTAGTTGTACAATATTTGTATGGCCATCATAAACACGGAAGCTATATCGGTACCCATCAGTTTCCCCGGTGCTGGTGTATGTTGTTCAAATATTACAGATTGTCCAGTGATAATGTCCACAGTGTATTCACAGTAATCCAATATCCATGGTTAACCAACTATGAGAATCAACATGAGTATAACATCATGAGTCTCCCTATTTCAGGGGTTCAAGAATACAGAGTTTAGGACTACAGAAGTTCAGGAGTACCAGATGGTAGCAGTATAATAATCATGTCAAGTTCCCATAAAAGTGATAATCATGAATAGGCAATGTAATACAGGTGTTCAATGTAATAGTATCCAGTCAGGTGTCACGGTATCAATACTGAGTGTTAGCATGTCAAAAATCAAGTGATAGCATGTCAATTGTCAGGTGTCAGATATCAGGTGTCAAGTATCAGTGTTAGGTACTTAATATGTCAGTGACAGGTAAGTTGAATACAGTGCCACAATATCATATGTCAGGCAATCACCCGGTCATGTAACATGATACACGAGGACAGTATAATTAAACATTTCAAACTCTTCATAACCATATCTATTATAATAATAAATCAATATATTAATTAGCTATGTGAAACCGCGCTTAGCGGGAGCGTATCAAGACATATCTAATACAAGTATAATACCAGTTCAATGAGTTACGATAACGACCACAAATGAATAACAATATATAGGCCCAACCGTAAATAATAATATAAGCCCAAAGGGATAGTTCTCGTAATTAATCAAGAATTTGTACTTGCATAACACTTATCAAGCCCTAGATCAGAATTCGCAACACATGAAACAATATGAGAAAAGCACTCGCTTATATAAAAGGTAGTATTCGCAATCCTAGAAGAGTACTCACCAAAACCTACATGACGCCGAGCAATATCCGGAAAATCTGTGAACACCACGTGCACGCACGTGCGGGGGGAGGAGAGAGAAAGAGAGAGAATGAGATAAAGGCTAGAAAGAGATAGAGAGTAAGAGAAACATGTGGAAAGTGTGTGTGTGAGAGAGAGAGAGAGAAGAGAGTGCTATGAAAGAAAGAGGGCAAATAGGAAAATAAAGAAGATGGAAAGAAAAAGTGAGAGAAAGAGAGAAGTTAAAAGAAAAAGGAAGGAGAAGAAAAGGGATAGGGAGCTAACCGGCGGCTCGTCACCGCCGGCGGCCAGTGGGTAGCGGCACGCCAGAGGGGGAGCGGCGGCATGGCAAGAATGGGCGGCGCGGCGCCCTAGGGTGGAGGAGAGGGGGAGGAGAGATGTGTGAAAGTACACCTAGAGGGGGGTGAATAGGTGCAGTGCTAATTTAGGACAAATAATGCGGAATTTAAAAACTAAAAGCTAACACACAAAGTGTAAGTAAGAATGAGTTTGAATTCCCCGTGAAGGGCTCTGGAACTTCTCCTCATGATTCCTCTAAACCAAGAGTTGAGGTGCTTCAATAGCTCTCTTGGTTCAACACAAGTGTGAGCATACAAACAATATCAAGCATGTATATGTATGAGTAATAATAACAATGTAAGATATAAAGAGTAGAAAGTTGAGAGATAGAAGATCAAACACAAGCACAAGGATATGTTCGAGGTTCGAGCCGCCGCTCTACATCCCCACCATCACACAGAAGGATTTCAACTATCCACTATAAGATCTTCCACAAAATGACCTCCATCGAGGAATTACAAATACAACCAAGGAGTATATAACTCCAACTCCCACACCTCTACACAAGAGGGTAGGCACAAAGCAATGATAAAAATATAACATGGTGATCACTTAGATCACAAATAATACCTGGTGATCTCAAAAGATCACACATATAATCTCTCACAGACAAGATCTTAGAGGATAGATTTGCAATGAAAGCTCAAGTATCTGAGTAAAACAAAGTATTTGAAAAGAAACACAAAGAAAAACACTTGGAAAAAACCTCTTGATAGATGAGGAACTTGAAGAACAAAACTAGATTTCCCAAAACTTGATTTTCTTTGATTTTTCAGGACATTAAAAACAAATATAGATTTGATTTTGAAGCTCTAAAACTTATTTAAAAACTTGCTTCAAAACTCATAAGAAGATAGGAAATTTTGCTTTAAAAAATCTTAACTAAAACTGCCTCAAGAACCCATATATATAGGGGTTCCAAAAACAAGCTGTTGGGGCTCAAAACCAAGCCAGACAGGCTTGTCGGTCGACCCGGCCGACAGTCATAAAAATGACAGTTGGGGTTAGCGTCAACCGCCCGATCGACCCTCCCCAAGGCAAAAGCCTATCGGTCGACCTCTCATCGACCGGGGCAAAAATCAGAGAGCAAGCTCTCTAAATCGGTTGACTGCTCGGTCGACTGGGGCCAAAATCAGAGAGCAAGCACTCTGGAACGGTCGATCCCTAAAGCTTGTGCACATCTGTGCACATCGGTCGAACGACCGGTCGACGGAGCTTGGCTTCAGTCGGTCGATCGCCAGCAGCACAGAAAGCAGATTTTAGGGTTTAAAAATAGGACTTGAAAACACCTATAATTTCCAATAAAACTCCATAAATTTCACAAAAATAAGTTCATGTAAATATTTGAAGTACAAATATGTGTGATCAAAAATCAACACATATTACAAACAATTTGAACTATTTCTGAAATAAAGAAATTAAACTTAAATCGAAAGCCATATTTTCTAAAAACCAATTTTGAAATGAAAAACCGATATGTTTTCAAACTTGCATAAATACAAAAACAAGATATTGAAACACTTTTGAAGCATAATGTGCATGGATAGAATCCAATACACATTGTAAATGATATATACTTATTTTTTTGACATTAAATACCAAAATAAGTTTTGTTAAAAAAAAACTCGAAACCATGAACTAGATACTTCAAAATAAGTTTTTTTACACATAGAAAGTATAAATGCACATGGATGATATCCAACATGCATTAAACCATGTAAATTTGTTTTGATTCTATCTATTCATGAAACCAAAATATGAATATTTGAAACTCAAAACCAGTTAAACTGAAACAAAAACTTTTGAACTTGACTGTGCATGTATACTTGAGCATATCAACACACAAGATCAACTAAACTATCCTCACACAAGATCTAAACTAAAAATAAATCTAAACCAAAGTCTTCTTGTAGATCTTCTTCTCCAAGACGACTCAATTCAAACTTGATTCAAATGAGCTTGACTCCAACTCGAGTACTAGATGCGATCTTGAAGTGCAAGCTCTTGAATTAACATGTGATAGGTACTTGACTTTGAATTCTTTTTTGAAACTAAACACCTGCTAAGATCTTAATCATTAACTGAAACTTAATAAACACATGATCATTAGTACTATAATTACATAAGTTAATCATCATCAAAACTAGAGTGATGAGCCTTTTGGGCCAGCAATGTGGTTGATGTTGTTGTTATGGTTGTTGATTTTGTTGTGATGGTGAAGACGGTGGTTGATGTTGTTGTTGGTGGTGTTGGAGAGTTGGAGGAGGAGGAGGAGATGGTGGTTGGGTGGTAAAAGTAGAGGAGGTGGTGGATTGATGGTGAATTTTGGAGAAGAAAATGAAGGTGGTAGTGATGGGTTTTAATAAAATTGAAGAAGGAAAGGAGTTAATTCAAGTGGAGGGAAGTGGAGAAGAGGAGAGAGGAACTTGGGGGGAGGTGACCCGGCTAGGGGAGGCGGCGGCGTTGGTGGTGTTGGCGGCAACGATCAAGAGAAGGAGAGAGAGGGTGTTAGTGGGAGAGATGAAGAGGGAGAAATGAAGAGATTAAGAAAAAAGAAAGAAAAAGAAAAGAAAAGTAAAGGGAAGGGAGAGGGGAAGAGTATGGTTGAGGAGTGGGGTGGGGTGGTTGTCGGCAGGGTATAAAGGGAGGATGGGAGCAGGTGGAGAAGGAAGAAAAGAAAAAGGAAAAAGAAAAAGAAGAAAAAGGAAAGAAAAAGAAAAAAGAAAAGGGAATTTGGAAAAATATGTAATTAAATATATTAAAGATAAAATAAGAGTATTAAGTAGAGGAGTGGAGAAGGAAAAATTAAGAAAAGAAAGAAAGGAAAATAATATTATTATTTAAATTGAGTAAAAATTGACTGCTTCAGAAACATTCCTAAAAATTCTAAAAAATAGAAAATATTATTTTAAGATGCTTGGTGAAATCAGATTTGAGAAATTCAATTTGGTTTTTAAATTAAAAATCTTGAAATCTATCAGTGATACTGGTCAAATTTTGATAAATACAGAAAAATCTCAAAAAATGTATTTAAATAGAAAATGAGATTTTAAGAAGTAATATGAAAGCTGATTCTAGAAATTCAACTCTATTCAAAAACTAAAAATTCAGAAATTAGTCAGCGATACTGATCGACACTGGTTTTGAAAATTTTGTAGAATAATTCTGAAAAATATCAGAAAATTATGAAAAATCTAAAATATTAGAAAATAATATTTGAAACTGAAACCGATTAAATTGGACTATTAGAAAGATCAAATCAAGTATACACTGATATCGGGTCCTCGGTCCAGACTAGAACTGACTCTAGGTCTGAGAATCCAGATCCGATACCAAATAATATAAATAATCATAAACCAAAAATAAATACGGGAAGAAAATTGAAATAATATGATTAAAAAAATCGGGACACGTATCTGGGTACTTATCCAGAGAACGGGGTGCCACAGTAGCGAACAAAATTATGAAGGTAAGTTTTTTTTCTAATTATGAAGCGAAGTACATGGTTGTAATAAATTTTTCTTTTTTTAAAAAATTACCTGAGTTTATTCAATATCAAATATTATCATAAAGATTATGTATAAAATTTGAGCCATAAATAATGTTAATGGCGGACATAATAGAGACTCCGTTAACCCTTCTCTCACACCAATAGGGATGGCAATTCCAGTCTGACTGGCTAACTCGATCTGGAATTTTCAATTTTGGGTTTAGTCTATATAGGTTTAGGTCATAATCGGATCGATCCGTTAGGCCCGATAGTTAAATGAGTCGGGGTCTAGGGTTTTAGCTTAACTCGATTAGGATCTGATTTGACCCATTTGAAAAATAGCATGTATTATGTGTATATGTTGTGGATGCTAAAAATGCTATTATTTTGGTCTTGGTTTATGTTATGAATGTTTTTTTGTTTATTTTATTATGGAATTATAACTTGTTTAACTTATTTTGTATCTTTTTTAAGGAATTGGTCATAGCCATGACTGCATTTGTGTGAAAGTGTTGCTAATATCTATTACAAAAATAATTTGAAAATAAGATGGAAACATACAACCCATTGTCTGAAGAGATTTTGCGAAACGCCGAAGTCACAGCAAGAAGATGAGCACCTTGATTCGTACTCCTCCTGAATGAGATTGATAACTGGGGAGACTGGGAGAGGAGCCATTTGCATTTCACTGAACAATGTGAGAAATGGACCATGGAGGACTCGAGTCCTTTCTCAGCAACCAATTTATAACATTTCTGTTGGCCCAGAGGCCCATCACTCTAGTTTTGATGATGATTAACTTATGTAGTTATAGTTTACTAATAATGTTGTGATATTTAGTTTCAGATATTTGATCAAGATATTAGTAGTGATTAGCTTCAACAAAAGAGTTTTGGAGCTTTCACGTGTTGATTCAAGAGCTCGGGCGTCAAGATCGCGTCTAGCACTCAGTTGGAGTCAAGCTCGTTGGATCGCGTTTGGATCGAGTCGGCTTGGAGATAAGAAGACCTCGATTTGTTTTAGTTTAGCATATTTAGATCTTGTGTAAAGATTTGATAGTATTGATATGCTCAAGTTCACACACACAAAAGTTTATTGGTTTTGGTTTTTTGTTTAACCGATTTTGGATTTCAAGTCAAAACATAGATAGATATCTTTATATGTATATTAGATTCTATCCATACACAATATGCTTCAAAGTTGTTTCAATATCATGTGTTTGTATTTACATGAGTTTTGGAGAAAACGGTTTTCCATTTCAAAAATTCAAGTTTTGAAAAATACCGATTTTGGTTTAAACGCAAAATTCAATATCACAAAAATAGTTCAAATTGTTTATAATATGTGTTGAATTTTGGTCACACATATTTGTTATTCAAAGATCCTATAAGAACATATTTTTGTGAAATTTATGTGATTTTATGGGATTTAATTGAAGATAAAAGACAAGTTTTTAATCCCTTAAATAGTTTGACCTGGTTGTCTGTCGATCGACCTGACGGTCGATCGAGGCAGAAGTCAGTCGACCGATGTGCACAAATGTGCACATGCCATTAGGCTAGAGGGCCGGTCTACCGGGTCGGTCGACCAGGCGGTCAACCGATACAGAGCTCTGCTCTTTGTATCCAGGCCTCGGTTGACCGGTGGCACAACGATCATAAAAATGACCGTTGGCCGGTTGACCGGGCGGTCGACCGACAGCAGAGTTTTCTGCTGAGTTGGCCCAACAGCTAGTTTTTAAATTGGGCTATATATATCCATCCCTTTGGGCTGTTTTCACTAAGAATTTCAAGAGCAAATTTTTTCATCTTCTTAAGTGTTTTAGCAACAAGTTTTCAAGTATTTTTTTGGGCTTAAAGATTTTATCTTTATTTCTTTTAAAGGGTTGGAAAATTCAAAGAAAAAGAGAGTCTTTGGGAATTAGTTTTGATCTTCTTTTATATTTCTATCTAGAGTTTTTCCTAAGAGTTTTTCTTTGTGATTTCTTTTCCAAACTCTTTGTTTTCTCACACTTGAGCTATCATATCTATAGGGCCTTTGTTTTGTAAGAAAAATTGGTTTATGGTTTAGTGAGACCACCAAGAGTTGTAAACCTTCTTTTATTTGGGTTTGTTGTTATCCCTCTTGAGTAGAGGTGATTGTGGAGGTTGTGTTGGTATCCCTCTAAGTGTAGAGGTGATTGAGGTTATTGTTTGGATTTGTGCCTTATCCCTCTAGTGAGAGGTGATTGTGTTGGCTTTATGTCTATCCCTCTATTGAGAGGTTGATCTTCTATGGCTTGTGCCTTGCCTCTTTTGTAGAGGTTGTTGTTTGAGAGAGGAGTTGAGTTCTCCAAAGTTGTATTACCCAAATCCTCAGTGGAGGTTCCCTGTGTGGGAAGTCCTGTGTGGACGCTTTAGTGAAAATCCTTCTGTGTGAAGGCGGGGACGTATAGCAATGGTTCGAACCTCGAAACATATCTCGGTGTTTGTGATCAATCCACTATCTCTAACTCTCTCTCTCTTATACCTTGCATTATTTCATATTGTTCATTCATACTTATATGCTTGATATTATTTGTGTGACTCACTTGTGTTGAACCAAGAGAGCTTTATATATCACCTCAACTCTTATTTAGAGGAATTTAGAGAAGATAGTTCAGAGCCCTTTATCGGGATTCAGCTACACTCTTTGGTTATACTAAGTGTGTTACAATTTAGTTTTAATTCAGCATCATTTGTCATTAGATTGGCCATACACCTACTCACCCCCCTCCAGGTATACTTTCAATTTCTAGTGTCACAAAACACATGAGACCGAATATTGGAGAGTTGGAATGTTCTCAGAGCTTCAAGAAGGCCTCAAGATCTTGGCGTTTACGGCTCCGATGCTGAGTGCCAATAATTCGTGGAGGATCTGGTTGTCATAGCGCTATCTTCTGGAGTTTGTTCTATACTCAGAAGGGTTGTTGCTCGACTCACAACCGCAACATCATTTTTCTTTAACCCTTGAAGATATGATGACATCTTGGTTTTCATAGGAACCAAGCAATGTTTAAGTGGAGGTCACGGTTGGTGCTGCTAATTGAGTTGTTGCTGCACAATTCATCCAATGATTGGTGGGTGTAGGAAGAGGAGGATTGTTAATTATACATTATAAAAGGATTCAAAATTCTAAAGGGTCTAAATGGGCAATTGGTTTGAATAGGTCGACTTGACCCATTTAATAAACAGGTCAAGTGGATCAGGTCAACCCTTTTAACTATTTGACATGTTTAATAGTCGGATTGGGTTTGGGTCAGCTATGCAGAGTCGACCTGAATATGACCTGACATGATTACACCCGACTCAATTACCACTCCTACACGCCAGGGCAAGAATACACCCTAACTTTCCTTCTTCCACCAGACTACCCTTCTAATTGGCTACCTACCTTTTTATAAAACTTCGGTCAATTGAAAATTGCACCAAATTCTTCATCTCATAGTGGCACCTAGCATGATGCAGTCATCTTCACAATCGAATTCGTTGTCCTTGACACATAGTAAATCACATTTTACAGACGGTCTAGGATTTTGAAACTTCCTACAGCAAAAAGGTTGAAAAGTTTTTCTTAAAGATCTTTCTGATAGTAGCAAAGAAGAGAATGTTAAGGGAATAAACAATAGCAGGGGAAACTAAGAGGACTAGAGGTGTTTTGGAGGGTAAGAAAAGCTGGTAGATGAGAATAACCCCTGGTGAAGCTTACATGAACTATAAAGATAAGTTTTTTGTCCTCGGTACTAATATAGTAGTTTTCTTTTCAAAAGTGAGAATCTTAGTCTCAATGTAAAAGTGAAAAAATTAGAAATTTTATAGGAAAACTATTATTTTCACGTGAGGCATGAGGGTATATTTGTTTCCGTGTGAGAAGCATTTTTGGTTTTTTTTTTTTAAATACAAATCATAACCTAGTGCAAGTAGGATTTGAAACCCGAACCTCTTACTCACTGCTAAGAAATTTTATAACCAATAGGTAATTGGAATTCTTCATTTCTCAATCATGAGTTAGTTTGATTTAAAAAACTTTTTTAATTGTGAATTTTTATCAATCAACAGTGAGAATTCGCTATAGCAATGCCTTAAAACACCAATTTTATTATGATCTGAATTTTCTTTTTACTTGAGTTTCTTTATTTCTCAATCAAGATGAGGATTATTACGATAAACTAACTGATTAAAATCTCTCTCATTGAAGATATTACTACTATGTTAGGTACTAGTAAAATGCACATGCACCAAGTGCACATGAATTTAGGATTCTTTTTTCATCTTTTTCTTTTGATACATGGGTCGTAGATGATATTTTTTCTTAATCAATAGAAAGTTTCTATCAGTTTTATAATCATCAAATAAAATTATCTATCAGTTTTATATTAACGATGAAGAATTATAATGATAATCTGAAATCTCTCACCGCAAAAACATTATTGGTGGTTTTATAGGTAGTTTTTTTTTGTACCATAAGATATTGAAAATGAGTGGGAGTCGATTATTATTATTTTCTTTAATTTGTAATTGCATGAGAGAATTTTTAATTGTGATTCTTTTTTTCCTCAAACATAAGTTGGTTTGCACATATGCACCAAGTGTTGTGGATAAGAACTTTTTATTTTAACTTTTTAATAATTAATGTTATAATTTTACTTTATTTATATAAGTTAATCATTTATATAATATATATTACTTAGTTACTTATATAGGTCATTTTATCTCAAGATTTTTTAGAACTTCTTCCTTTCTCTTGAGAATAATGCTATGCAATTTTCTTATAAATAATGTTACATATTGCATATCGACGCAATCTTTAATTTCTTGTCTCATTTTGGAATAAAAATTCTCTAAATCAAATTAAGTCCAAAAAAGGACAAAAATCTTGAAGAAGTAGCAAAACAATAATTTAAATACCATGAATGATATAAAATGCACAACTTTTGATCAATAAACTTTGATAAAATTAATAAAACTCAAAACATAAAAACAAAAAATAAAGTAGCTGCTGAATCATATATATTTCACATATTTAAAATTCCTACATGACTAATAATATTATCTTTGCAATTGTCAGATGTAATTGCTGTAAGAGATTTGTATAAACTTTATGCGGATAAATTGCCATGGATCTAAATCAATCATCTCAAGAAATCAAATACATAATTAAATCAATACTAAATCATCATACCTGAAGCCATTGATGAACTGAAAGGAAGTAGATGGATGAAGACTTTGATCCTTCTCTTTAATCCTGCAAGAAACCCTAATGCAGACCCTTCTTCTCTCTGTCTCCTTTTCTTTTTACAACCTTGCAATTCTGATGGATTCTCTTATTCTCACAAAATAATGAGCCTAGGTTATATTCTTTTCAGGAGGAGAGAAGAGGGTCCAACATTTACTAAAATAACCCTTGAGATAAAACCACCCATCATGGTTCCTTTATACCTCATGTGATTATTAACATATATATAAATGTAACTTTAATATGGGCATCTTTAATATCAGTTAACTTTAATTAGGAATCCAATTAATTAACCAAGGTTAGTGGGCCACCTTAATGTGAGACTAACATTCTCCCACTTGGACCACTAAACGGATTAGGTTAAAACTTTAGAAAACAAATAAAAGAAAAGACTCATTTTCAAAACATTTTGACTCCATTGGATTCCATACTGAAAAACTTTGACACGTGATCACGAATTTTAAAAACAACAACTGATAAGCCCAAATATGAAAAACTGTAATACTGCAATTAGCTTGGACCACCAATGCGAGCCATAGCGGTTATACAACATCTATGTCATACTCCCTTCTATGTACCACAACATTGATAACCCTTACTAATTGAGTCCATAACCAAAATGACCCCTGTAATTGTCTTGTAAAGACATTTCCTGTTTAACAAACATCAATACATAATATGTGCACACATAATTGGATAACAGGAAATACAGAAACAAACTTTCATTGCGCAATAATGTCAATTACATAAGTACCAAAACATACATTTACAGATTGCTCAAAAGACCCATTCTAACAACATGTTCCTTGAATGTCTTTGGAGGCAATCCCTTTGTCATTGGATCAGCAACCATTAAAGTGGTACTTATACTTACAATTGACATTTTCTGTTTCTGAACTCTTTCTCTAACCACCATGTACTTAAGTTCCATGTGTCTGGAACCATTAGAGTACTTACCATTCTTAGAGAAGAAAACGGCTGCTGTATTGTCACAATATATCTTCAGCGGCCTGGCAATAGAGTCAACTACACCAAGTGCTGAGATAAAATTCCGTAACCATAATGCATGATTTGAGGCTTCAAAACAAGCTATGAACTCAGCCTCCATCGTGGATGAAGCAGTGATAGACTGCTTTACACTCTTCCATGAGATTGCCCCACCTGCTAGCAAGAATATGAAGCCTGAAGTAGACTTCCTGCTATCTGGGCAACCAGTAAAATCTGAGTCCGAATAGCCTATCACTTCCAACTGATCTGATCTCCTATATGTGAGCATATGGTCCTTCGTCCCTTGAAGATACCGCATAACCTTCTTAGCCATTTCCAGTGCTCCATTCCTGGATTGCTCTGGTATCTTCCCAACATCCCAACAGCAAAACTGATATCTGGCCTGGTACAAGTGCTTGCATACATCAAGCTCCCAACAGCTGATGCATACGGAACTTTCTGCATTTGACCTTTTCTAAGTCATTTCTAGGACACTGACTCCCACTTAATTTGTCACCCTTCTGAATGGGTGCAGGACTGACTGAACACAACTCCATATGAAATCTTTCCAAGACTCGATTGATATAATCTTTCTGAGACAATCCTAGCAATCCTCGAGATCTATCCCTAAGATCTCTATGCCAATAACATAAGTTCCCTCACCCATATCAACCATCTAAAAATTCTTGGTAAGATAGCTTTTAGTTTCATACAGCAAACCAATATCACTACTGGCTAACAAGATATCATCCACATACAGAACCAAAAATATAAACTTGCTCCCACTGATCTTTAGATATATATACACTGATCAACAGTGTTTTCTATAAATCCAAAAGAGGTAATGGTATCATTAAACTTTATGTACCATTGCCTGGAAGCTTGTTTAAGTCCGTATATGGATTTCTTTAATTTGCAAGCCAAGTGTTCTTTACCTTTATTTGCGAACCCTTCAGGTTGCTCCATGTAAATTTTCTCATCCAAATCTCCATTTAGAAAAGCTGTTTTCACATCCATTTGATGTAACTCCAAATCATAATGAGCTACAAGGGCCATAATGATTCTAAGAGAGTCCTTCTCTGATACTGGAGAGAAGGTTTCTCTATAATCAATGCCTTCCTTCTGAGTGAAACCTTTGGCCACAAGTCTGGCCTTATATCGTTCGATATTGCCTTTGGAGTCGCGTTTGGTCTTAAAGACCCATTTACAGCCGACTTTCTTACAGTTATTAGGCAATTCGACGAGATCCCAGACTTGGTTTTGGTCCATAGATTTCAACTCATCATTCATAGCATCAATCCATTTACTAGAATCATTGCATTTTATGGCTTGTGAAAATGAAACTGGATCTTTATTTATCCCAATATCATAATCAGATTCCTGTAGATACACCACATAATCATCTGAAATGGCAGATCTTCTTTCCCTTTGAGATCTTCTCAAAGCTGCCGGTTGTGGTGGTTCTACAACATTTTCAATGGCGATATCCTCATGGAGTGGTGAACCAACACCATTATGTTGTTCTGGTATCTCAGCTTGATGATCAAGTTGAGGGACAACAATTTCTCTTGAAGGAAAGGGTATTGGGATATTTACCCTTACCACTTCAAGATCTACTTTTCTTGGTTCATCACTCCCACTAATTTCACCATTCTCCAGGAATCTGGCATTACCAGTTTCAACAATTCTTGTACTATGGTTAGGGCAATAAAATTTGTACCCCTTAGACTTATCTGGATAACCAATGAAATACCCAGATATTGTCCTTGAGTCTAACTTCTTTTCTTGTGGATTATATATTCTAGCCTCTGCTGGACAACCCCAAATATGTAAATATCTTAAACTAGGTTTTCTACCAGTCCACAACTCGAAAGGAGTTGTTGGGACTGCCTTACTAGGAACCCTGTTTAAGATATACATAGCAGTCTTTAAGGCTTCATTCCACAATGAATTAGGTACATTAGAGAAGCTCATCATGCTCCTAACCATATCCATAAGTGTTCGGTTTCGCCTTTCAGCAACACCATTCTGCTGAGGCGTACCTGCATTGTGTATTGAGCACAAATACCATGCTTTTCTAGAAATTTGGTAATGGGCTAGGATGTTGTCCTGATTCATCATATCTACCATAAAATTCACCACCTCGATCTGATCTTATGATTTTAACTTTTCTATCTAATTGTCTCTCGACTTTTGTAATGAACACCTCAAGGATGTCAACAGCCTGAGACTTTTCATGAATTAGATACACATAACCATAACGTGACAGATCATCTATAAAGGTAATGAAATATCTCTCTCCCGTAAAACATGGAATGGAGAGTGGTCCGCAAATATCTGTATGAATTAATTCAAGAAGCTCTTTACTTTTCGTGGCACCTTTCTTAGTGTGTTTGGTTTGCTTTCCTTTTATGCAATTTACACACACATCAAAATCAGTGAAGTCTAGGTTATCCAAAATCCCATTCTTCACTAATCTTACTATTCTATCCCTGGAGATATGCCCCAGTCGTCTATGCCACAAGATAGAGGAATTTTCATTAATTAAGTCACGTTTAATACCAACATTCGAATGCAGAGATAATAGAGATTGTGCAAACTCATCATTCAATGAAATTTTATATAAACCATCACATAAAATTCCATGTCCAACCGACATTGAATTAAACATTAAACTGAATTTTCCACAACTGAATAACAGAATATCCAACAACATCTAATTGGATAATGACATTAAGTTCCTAGAAATCGAAGGTACATAAAAAGTATCTTCAAGATTTATCTGATGACCCGTCTCTAAGAGTAGTCGGTAAGTACCAACAGCCTCGACCTCCACTTTAAGACGGTTCCCCATAAAGACAAATCTCTCACTTTCCTTCGGTTTTCGGGTTGTAAGGAATCCCTGCATTGAATTAGTTATGTGAGTTGTGGCTCCAGAGTCAATCCACCAAGTATTAGAAGGAACTTCAGCAAGATTTGATTCATAACATACAAAAGAAAGATTTATACCTTTCTTTTCGAACCAAGCTTTCCTCTTGTTGCAGTCCTTCTTCACATGTCCTTTTCTGCCACAGAAGTAGCATTTGACAGTGAAAGACTTTCCATGACCTTGGCTACTTTCCCCATGGTCATTCCCTTTCTTTGATGGAAACCTCTTACCTCTTCCATATTTACCTTTCTTATGGATAGCTCCTTGAGTTACTGCCAACACTGAGTGATGCCCCTCTTGCCTCAGTCTCACTTCCTCTTGTACACACATACCAGTCAGCTCATTCAGATTCCACTTATCCTTATGAGTATTATAGTGGATCTTGAATGGCCCGAACTGAGGAGGAAGTGAGTTGAGGATGAACTGTACTAAGAAGGATTCATCCACTTTCATTCCCAGTGATCCTAACTTCGCAGCCTTATCAGTCATATTTAGAATGTGTTGTTGAACTCCTCTATTACCATCATATTTCATGGTGGTCAGTTCAGCCATAAGGGTGCCAGCTAATGACTTATCTGCAGACTTAAATCGGTCTTTAACAGCAGTTAAAAGTTCAGATGCACTAGTAGTATGTGGGAGTGAAGTTTTGATGTTATTGGCGATGGTCATCTTGATGAACATGAGACTGAGTCTATTCGACCTTTCCCAAGCTTTGGCATGGCTAACCTGGTCTGCAGTGCTTTCAGCAGTCACTTCATCAGGTTTCTCTACTAAAAGAGTCATGTCAAGGTCCAGTACACCCAGTGTGAATTGGACATGCTCAAACCACTCAGAGAAGTTTGTACCATCCAGGGCTGGAATGCTAGTGGCATGAGTGTGAAGGGAAGTAGGGAAGTTCACTGAAACATAATAGGACAAGCTCACATTAATGCCTCGAATCAATACAAAACTTTAAATTTAATTAAGATGAACTATTGATATCACTTTGATTTCTCCTTTGGGCGAAACCTAAGCATATCTAGTGTTCACTCTTTAGGTGAGACTCTTTTATCACCTATGTAGGTCTAATATAATTTATGCTACTTAGACAGTAAGTCATGTTACCTTTGGGTATCCAATTCTACACCACTAAGTTGCATAAATTACACTACCCTATCCCGGTTCCTAATTATTTGAAAGAGACTTTCCTTTGGGCCAGTCTCAATCTCCTAACTAGAACTGCCATCGAGAGTATTATTGTCTTTAATGTCACTTACATTGACAAGTCTTTTATGTAGTTGTATATTCATAAGGTTTACTAACATAGGTCACTTTGGCAACTACTAAATCAATAAGCCTTATGAATACAAAACTAACCAATAATATTCTCTAATCTTTTATTTGAGTAATACTATAATACTCCAATTCTATTACTTGACCAACATCAATCAATATTATCACAACAACTTAAATGTGTAACATACTTTAATGATTGATTATAAACAACCATTAGTCGACTACAAGGAAAGACTAGTCGACTTGGGTCAAGTCAAGTCGACTATACATTTAGGTCTAGTCGACTAGGGCAAGGAAAAGTTAGTCGACTATACCCATATAATTAGTCGACTACAAATTTTATCAGTCGCCTTCACATATTATTAGTCGACTCCTGAAGTCAACAGAGAGCTCCCAACTTTCGAGTCACTCTGTTAGTCGACTTGGGCAAAATTATAAGTCGACTATACCCTAATTAGTCGACTACTCAAAATATCAAGTCGACTATACATTTTATTAGTCGACTACTCAAAATGATTAGTCGACCCCTGTACCGAAACAGAGAGTTCTTAAGTTTCTGGAAAAATACTTAGTCGACTAGTGTTTCGGGCTAGTCGACTAATAGTCTACGAAGCAGTTATCTAAGACAGTTTCTGCTTAATCGATTTAATCCAAAATTAGGGAAAATTAGGGTTTCTAATTCCTGAATTTTGATCCCAATTAATTGTACAATTAGAGGAGTATGAACAGGATATTAGGGTTATGTAATCCTCTATTAATTCCACAATTAAAAGATCAAAAATTTTAATTTTATGAATTGTTAATCAAAAACCCTAATTTTCCATAATCCATAATCCAAGATGTATTGATTCTAAAACACAGGCTCTGATACCAAATGTAAGAGATTTGTATAAACTTTATGCGGATAAATTGCCATGGATCTAGAATCAATCATCTCAAGAAATCAAATACATAATTAAATCAATACTAAATCATCATACCTGAAGCCATTGATGAACTGAAATGAAGTAGATGGATGAAGACTTTGATCCTTCTCTTTAATCCTGCAAGAAACCCTAATGCAGACCCTTCTTCTCTCTGTCTCCTTTTCTTTTTACAACCTTGCAATTCTGATGGATTCTCTTATTCTCACAAAATAATGAGCCTAGGTTATATTCTTTTCAGGAGGAGAGAAGAGGGTCCAACATTTACTAAAATAACCCTTGAGATAAAACCACCCATCATGGTTCCTTTATACCTCATGTGATTATTAACATATATATAAATGTAACTTTAATATGGGCATCTTTAATATCAGTTAACTTTAATTAGGAATCCAATTAATTAACCAAGGTTAGTGGGCCACCTTAATGTGAGACTAACAATTGCAGGCTATTATTAATTTGATTTTTTTGTGAAAGAATATGGATTGATTACAATACCAATCAACTTTTGATATTTATCATTAATATCATGTAAAAGATATATAATAATAAGTAGATTTAATTGCTCACATCAGTTTTTAATATGCGAACCACAATTATTTTATTGACAAGCTATAGAACTGTTTAAGAGCTTTCAGGATTCAATATTAATAGTTAAAGTTACTATTTATTGTCTTTGAAATTTCTACATGACTTATATATTTTATTTATAATTGTCAATTGTAATTTTAGATTGACATAGATTGATTACTTTATTTTTTGGTGAAACAATATGAATTGATTATAATACCAGTAAGTCGTTGATATTTCATCAATCCAAATAAAAGATATCGACTAATAAGTAGATTTATTTACTAATATTGGTTATTTTCTAGATAAATAGTAGCATCATTAATAGCTTATAAACTTGGGATCAATAATTAAAGCTTTTATTTAGTCTCTTTGAAATTTCAATATGACAGTAAGCAATTAGATTGATTATTTTGTTTTTGGTGAAATAATATGGATTGATTATAATACCATTAAACCCTTGATATTTCATCAATGCCAAGTAAAAGATATCGAGTAATAAGTAGATTTATTTACTAATATTGTTTTCAATATGCGAATCACTATTATTTTCTCGATAAATTATAGCACTATGAATATCTTATAAACTTGAAATTAATAGTTAAAGTTATTGTTTATTGTCTTTGAAATTCTAACATGACTAACAACTTTTTTTTGCAATTGTCAGATGTAATTGTAAGCTAATATGGATTGATTACTTTTTTGTGCAATAATATGGACAGATTACAATATTAATAGACCCTTGTTGACCATTAATACCAAGTAAAAGATATCTAATACTAAGTAGAGTTATTTACTCACGTTGGTATTCAATATGTGAACCACAATTATTTTCTTGAATTGCATAATTATTAAAGAGCTTGTAGAATTTAGAATTAATAGTTGAAATTGCTACCTTCGAATTTGAACTCGTGAGCGTGTATGCATCTTCATTGGTAGTCTTAGGCTGCAAGGAGTGATTTTGTAGCTGTGATAATGATTAACTGAAAGATTAGATTTCAAGTTTAGATATGGAGATGTTTTAGCTTCTCTGTTTATTATAAATTATGGTTCACTTTTAGAAAGAAAGAGAATTGAGGAAGACAGGGAGGGTGTGTTCTTGAGAATATTAAGATTGTGACTCGAATCAAACTCATAAAAACTCATGTTAAGAAGGACAAAACAAGCTAAAGAGGTCAAGAGGACTTTAGTCATACCCAGAAAAAGAAATAGATTTATGATTTAAATGAGATTGGACTTAGAAATTCCACAAAGGTTTCCTCTTTGGGATCAAATTGGGTTTTATGGCTATTAGCCTATCATCCATCAAAGTTAATGAGCTTTAGCCAAAAAAATGGCATCAGAATCTATGGTGATTATACTTAGAGTTTAATGCAAGCATGGAGTGGGAATTATAGTAAAAGCGTGAATGCAACTCACATATTATGGTGAGTCATTGCCATGATATTAAGTAATATTATAGTGCAAGAGGATTAGCAACTCTATGCCTTGTTGGATACTGTAATTAGTTGAGACAATTTAAACGATTTGATGATGGTTGTGAAAGGGTAACACATGGTGCGATACAAGTTTTAGGGTATACTCATTAGTTGCTAATGAGACAACTTTCAAGGCATACTCGTAAATATGCGACAAAACGCAGTTTAAGATGGAGACTGTGATAGTTGATCTCCAAATTCAACTTTTTTGATTTAATCCTTGCCGAATAAGAGCCAACATGGAGATTGTTAAGATTGTGATTTGAATCCAACACATAAGTACTCGTGTTAAGAACAACAAAAAGAGGTACAAAGGCAAAAGAGACTTTTAGTCCCATATTAGAAAAGGAAAGAGATGATATGGTTAAATGAGATTGGACCCAAAAATTTCATACAAGATTTTTCCCTTTTGGGTCAAATTGAATTTCATGACTATTGACCTATTATCCATCAAGTTAACGGGCCTATGTCATGACAAAGGAGGTGGTGCCAAGAGAAGCTAATAACTGTGAGGAGAGAATCTAAAAATCTAAGTGAGGGTTTTTTAACCCATTGGAGATAGTATACAGAAAAAGAATCATTGGCAGAAGAAACAGGTAGGTGTCGACTGGTGCATGGTGGCACGATAGTAGATACACGGATATGCCAACAAAACCACTTGTGATTGTCAGTTTATTGACAGCTGATATGTCGACAAGCATTTGTATAGTGATCAATAGACTAGCTCAGTCTGTCGACAGGAAGACCAATAGAAAGTTGAGACATCTCAGTCTGTTGATAGGCTTCTAGGAGTTATCGACAGTTATAGTGTTCTGAACCAATCCTAATAGTTTTTTGATTTCATTTCTGATCTAATATTAGAGTTGTTGGTTTCTTTTTCTTCGTGGATCCGTTGACTATATATTGAGGGTATTGTATCCTTATTTGTAACTTATGTTGGTGATTTGATTAATAAGATCTCTCTCCCTTCTGTCCCGAAGACGTAGGCAAATTGTTGAACCTCGTTAAATCTCTTTTCTCTTTTATTTTTTGTTTGTGCATGCATGATTGATCTCGACAACTCTGATAGTTGCTTCTGAACTTTTGGAGCACCCAACAAGTGATATTAGAGCTTTCGAGTTTATTGGGATCGATGGAGTAGAGTATCTTTGAAAATTCAATCTAGCATTTCGTTTAGAGGTAAAATTTTGACCTTTATCCATTTGGATCTGGTTTCACTGATTTGTTTCTGCAGTTGTGGTTTAGTTTTCTGGAGAATATGGCTAAATTCAATCAAACGGTGAAGACCGTGATTATTCACCAATCAAAGATCTATGTGGTGAAGTTCAACTGCACAAATAATTTTAATATGTGGGATGCGAGGTAACGGATGTGCTAAGAGCATCAAACTTGGAAGACTCTCTTCTATATGATAAGAAACTAGAGGAGATCTCGGAGAAAGATCAGGACAAGATGAATCAGATAGCGTATGGCGTCATCAAATCTTGTTTGACACAAGATTTGAAGTATCATGTGATAATATACACTTTCACAAGGAAAATTTGAAAAAAATCTAGAGAGCAGGCATTTGACTAAGAGCATCGAGAACAACTTGCATCTTACCCTTACTGTTTTCAGTTGAAGAAGGGGACTTCCATCGAGAGCACATGAACTACTACACGAATCTTCTTGCAGACCTAACTAATGTGGATGAAGTGCCCAAGGATAAGGACAAGGCATTGATCTTGTTGAACTCTTTTTTAGGTGATGATTATGAGAACTTCATTCTTATCCTTATCAATAGTAAGTAATCCCTTAGCTAGAAAGTGGTGTCGACTGCTCTTGTGAACTATGAATTGAGATGGATGGATAAGGAGTCCTCCAATAGCATATCGAAGAGGTGTTGACTGTAAAAGGAAGGAGTTTTAATTGGAAGGGTAAACGCGATAGTGGGAGATCAAAGTTCATGACTGATTTGAAGAACAACCAGTGTGCTTTCGGCGAAAAGGAATGACACTGAAAAGTAAATTATCCGAAGCTCAAAGGCAAGAAGGAGTCGAAGCCAAACATCGCACTAACAGGCGAATAGTTTGGATTCTGACTCATCAGTTGTTTTGCTTACTATCACTACCCTTATAGTTTGTTCTCAGATATTTCTGAGTGAATATTTGATATGGACGCTGCCTACCATGTTTGCCCCAAGCGGGATTTGTTTGCTAGCTATGAGAAGTTGGATGGTGGTTTGGTAATGGTTAATGACTCTACCTGCAGCATGGATGAAGTAGGTACTGTTCTTATCAAGATGTCCAATGGAATAGTGAAGGAGCTGAAAGATGTGAGACACGTTCCTCAGATGAAGAAGAACCTTATCTCAATTAGAGCTTTGGAGGCACAAGTTCTAGAGTTTTTTTTGGTAGAGACAGGGTTATCAAGATGCTCAAAGGCTTTATGGAGGTGTTAAAGGGTGTTAAGCACAACAACTTCTATTACTTGAAGGGTAATATGGTTACATGACAACTGACAACTTCAGTTGGTTCGATAAAGACTCAACCAGCCTATGGCATATAAGGCTGGAACATACAATTGAGAAGAATTTGCAAGCTCTTGTGAAGAAATAAATGTTGAAGGGTACTAAGGCCTGAATATTGGAGTTTTGTTAACACTGTGTCATTGGCAAGAAGATCAAGGTGAATTTTGGCACCGATATTCACCGTAAGGGGCGATGCTTGCTTATGTTCACACAGATGTTTGGGAACCTACCAAGATGACATCACTTGGAGGTATGCATTACTTTTGTATCATTTATTTGTGATTTCTCATGGCGTTGTTTTCTGTACACCATGAGACATAAAGAGAGAGTCTTAGATTTGTTTGTGAAGTGGAAGAAGCAAATGAAGAAACACACATGAAGGAAGATCACGGTACTCTATTCGGATAATGGTGGTGAGTACACTAGTGATCCGTTCTTACAGTTATGTCGTGACGAGGGGATGGATAGACACTTCACAGTTGAAGAAACATCGCAACAAAATGGGGTGACCGAGAGGATAAATCAGACCTTGCCGGAGAAGGTTCGATGTATGCTATCAAGCTCTGAATTGTCGAAATCCTTTTGAGCTGAGGTGTTGATGTATGCGTACCATCTTATTGATAAGTTGTCATCATCTGCGATAGGAGGTAAAACTCTCATGGAGGTTTGGCCTGGGATGTAACTCCTATGATTTTGATGATGTAATTAACCTATAAATTAAGCTACTAATAAGTTAGATTAATGGTGTTGTCTTATTTCAGGATAAGACTTTATTCAGAAGATGGATGGATTTGAGCTACCAATATCTTATACATATGGAGGATGTAAGAAATTATGTGAAGCTCCACAAATTTCATATTCAAGCTAATAAAGAGCTACTAGGAGCAAAACACATCAAGCTCCACAAGGTCAAGCTATTTACAGGATACATCAAGCTATGAAGAGCAAGGAGTCAGAGATATTTTGAGCTACATATTTCATCAATAGAAGCTATATAAGTATTCATATAGTAATTTTATTATCAAACATATATTTGACATATAGTAGAGTCTTTCTATTTTAGTTTCTAGGTGGAATCACCATTCTATCACCTCATTCTACCACTCAACCTGATTCTACCATCTCTGTTTATTACAGACTTAAACTGAGGATATTCTGTCTTAATTTTGTTTCAGTTCTGATTATCCTCTGGACTTTATATTTTCTGTGCTTTGGTAAGGTAACTAGGTTACAACACTAAATGGGTTGTACTTCACCTGGTTAGCTACCCATTTTTGCATTAACTTCTTTCATACAAGTGGGCTGTACATACCTCTCTTTACAACTGAAAATCTGGTCTGTCAATGTCACTATCCTGCTATTGACAGTACTTTGCTGCCCCAAAACTGTCTTGTTTTTACAACTGAATTAGAGATCCGTTGGGTATGTATTTAGAGATAAATCTTCATCACTTTCCTTATCTCTAATATCTCCGTATCTTCTTTATATCCTATACTACAGCAGTAGCATTTATTGCTCAAGATTTATCACAATTTTGATATCTTGTTTCAGCAGCTTTAAATGCTCTAACGGGTAGAAAAATCTGTCTCTTTCTTATGTTTTCAACGATCAGATTCACTCTGAACTTGACTTGTTTATATATTACCTTGTTCATTCATTGCAAGAACAAGATAACCCATCCTAAAAATTTCAGAAAAGTAAAAACAATGCTCTTCAACTATTCAAGTTTTAAATTTTAAATCTCACCAAACCAAAGTGGTTGATCCAATAATCTACATTCAAGTTCTCATTTTTCAGAGAAAGTCTCAATACAAGAGTATTCCATCGCTTCATTTACTTCTCTATTGAAGAATCTCATTATCATCTTCTATATTTATTATAAATTCTCATTCTTATTGCTTTAGACTTATTATGCCAAGTTATTGATTGATAATACTTAGAAGTATATGATTGCATATTGTATTCTATCATTGTGCTTATTTTAGTTCTTAATATTGTGTTAGAGAACAAAATTTTTATCATACTCATTGTTGTGTGCCTCAAGATGGTGTATAAATCTAAGATCGGGAGTATCTCGGTGGTTTGTAAATTCAAGATTGAATAACATCTTGATGGGTTGAAAATTCAAGCTCAAGGAAGAGTCTTAGTGGTTGTAATCCCTACTTTAAGGAGAAACTTTTTAGTGAATTTTCAAATCCTAGAGAGGAGACCTCTACGTGGTGGATGTAGGAGAGTTTCTCGAACCACTCTAAAATTGCTTGCATTCTCTGTAAAATCACCTAGAGGGGGGTGAATAGGTGATGGCTAATCTAATGGTCACTTAATGCCAAATAATGCGGAATTAAAAACTATTATGATCTAATTAAACTTCTTACACTAAACACCACGTATAACACAAGAGTGTTGCCGAATTTCCCGTGAAGGGCTCTGGACAAACTCCTCTAGATTCCCCTAGATAAGGGTCGAGGTGCCGCGTTGGCTCTCTTGGTTAAATACAAGTGTTAGCAAACAAACCCAAACAAGTATAACAATTAAGCACACAAGGTATATCAAGCATATAAAGATGAACACAATTTAAGCATGTAAGATATAAACAAGAGATAGAGAGAGTGAGCAATCGCAAACACAAGGGATTTGTTTCGAGGTTCGAGCACACTTGCTCTACATCCCCGCCTTCGACAAACGAAGGATTTCCACTATAATCGATCCCAATGGATCACTCCTTGGTGCCGCAACACCTACAATCCCTCGGACTCTCTAGCCCGTACACACCGCAAGCCCACCGGCTCACCGAGGCCGCACCTCAAACAAAGAGTTCACACACGAACTCGAAACAATCGCGAACGCACTCGTCCGCCTCCTCAAGAAACAAGAAAAGATCTCTTGGTGATCTAAATACTTTGATCACCAATAAAAACACTCACAACAAAACCCTATAGGTAGATATAGCAATGGATAGCTCAAGTGTTTGTGTGAGAAAATTAGGATGGAAATGGTGGAGGAAAACTCAAGAAAATATCTTTTAACACTCTTGATAAACTCCCCTTTTGATTGGAAGTATTAGCTCTCAATTTAGTGGAGAAAACTCTTTTAATGAAGTGGGAAAAACTGGCTCAAAGTCCACTAAAAATCTTAGAGAAAAACAATGCCCAAACCCCCAAATTTATAGGGTTAGAAAAACTAGCCGTTGGGGTCTGACAGGACTGTCGGTCGACCGCCCGGTCGACCGGCCAACGGTCATATTTCAGACCGTTGTGCCATCGATTGACCGGTCGGTCGACCGAGGCCAGGATACAGAGAGCAAGTCTCTCTGTCCGGTCGACCGGTCGGTCGACCGGGGCCTTTCCAGAGAGCAGAGCTCTCTGGACGGTCGACCGGGTCGGTCGACCGGCCCTCCTGCCAGAACTGGCTGTGCACGTCTGTGCACGTTGGTCGACCGACTCGGTCGACCGGCTGAAGCCAGAACAGAAATATTAAGGGATTAAAAACTTGGTCTTTTTGATTGAAATAAAATCCCATAAAATCACAGAAAATCTACAAAATAGTTTTACCAATATACTTTGATAAACAAACATGCTTGCACATGTTATAAATGATTTGGACTATTTTTGTAACTTGGAAATTTTGGCTCAAAATAAAAATGGTATTTTTCAAAACTTGATTTTTTCAAACTTCTCCAAATACAAAAACAAGATATTTAAACTCATTTGAAGCATAGAGTGTATGGATATGATCCACTATACAAACATGGTGAAATATCTATGTTTTTGACATTAAGCACTAAACATGATTTTGGTTAAAACATAAAACTTGAATACCAAAAACCAAAATGATATTTTGTCAAAAAGAAAAATCTTTTCTAAAGCAAACTAAATCAAGAGTGTGTGTGTGTATATGATACTTGCGCAATCCACCAACTATTCTATCCTTTACATTTTTATCTAAAAACAAAATTTTATAAAAACAAACCTAGACACAGGTCTTCATCTTCTTGAAGTTTTCACTTGAAGCCTTCTTGACTTGGTCCAAACACCGTGCAAGCTCCAAAACTTGACTTGAAATCTTTTGTTGAAGCTATGCACCTACTAAGATCTTGATCATAAATCTATCACTAATTAAACACAAGATCATTAGTACAATAACTACATGAGTTGATCATCATCAAAACTAGAGTGATGGGCATTTGGGCCAACAATCTCCCCCTTTTTGATGATGACAAAACTCATGAAGTTATATATGCATGGATTGAAGTAAAGCTTCAAAGAAGCTCCCCTTAACTCATGCATAACAAATAAACAATAAATATGCAATATGAGCTCATAAACATGTATGCAAATCTAGGAGATAAACATGCCAACAAGCATAAAACACATCAAATTCTTTTTCTCCTATTTGCAAAACAAAACATATATGCATAGACACAAATACTACTCCCTCTTTAGCAAGGAAAACAAATACTTCTCCCCCTTAAGCAAGGGAAACATGCATATATCTTAAATACTTCTCCCCCTTTTTGTAATCATCAACAAAGGGGTTAAAGTAAAAATAAAATCAACAAATTTTTCTCCCCCTTTTTGTCCGAAATAAAGAACCAATGAAGGGGTAAACTCAAATCAATAAATAGTTATATGCGATATACATTCATGAAGAGGAAGACGCTAAGTTAACTTCCCTACGCATATGCATTACATGAAGAAGGGATGACAAGCCCCAATTTACATAACATATATTATGCAATGCATAAGAGGAGATGTGAAGCTCCCCTTACACACGTGTACCGCATAAAGAAGAGTTGTCAAGCTCCTCAATATTAGATACACTCAACATGAATCTATATGTAGAAGAGATGTTAAGCTCTCCTTGCGTATAGGCAATGCAAATCAAAAATGTTTTGATTATTAATTGTTCAAACAAATTTTGAATTTTTCTCAATAAAACAAATCTTAGTAAAAAAAATTTAAGGTACCACTTGTAATCAAATTTTAAGATACCAATTGTAAAAAAAAAAAATCATGTTGATACCAATTGCAAATAAACATTACAAATTTTAAAATTTTCAAATAGGTAATACATATTGATACCAATTGTAAATTTATAACAAATTTGAAATAGAAACATATTGATATTAATTGTAAATTTATAACAAATTTGAAATAGAAACATATTGATATCAATTGAAAAACCATGCATAAGCTTTATTAAGATGTCAATTGAGATACCAATAAAGTTTTAGATCAAGCTTAGCATAAACTAATTTTGTGCTTTAAATATGTAAACCCATTGTGAAGAAAGCACATGAAAATAATATATGTATGAGAAATAGAATGCCAATAGAAATTGATATTATTCGAAATTATGAAGCATACATATATAAGAAACAAAATATGAGTATATACAAAATTATCAATTTAGATACCAATTGAAAAGATCCAATGATACCAATTGAAAATAACAATGTAAATCAAGTATATAACTCATAACCTATCACCCTTTATATGCACAAGGTAAAGGATTTTTCAATAAAGTTTACAAGGCATAATCGCCCATCCATCCGCCCATTGAAGGTAGGGGTTTTCAAAAATAATTTTTGAAAATAGTTTAGCATTGAAAATCACTACCAAATGAAGAATAATTAACTAGTTAAAGATAATTTTTGAAAAACTAGTTAAAGATCCTTCAAAACATGAAACCAAATCATATGTTTTTCATGAATCATACCAAATACACAAGAGTTGCCACTCAAATCGATAAAGCTCAAAAAGAATCATGAAACAAAGTCATGAATAAACAAATAAAGTGTGAGTGTATAAGAGTCATGTGTTTAGCATTTTCCATGAAAAATCAATGAAGCTCAAAAAAAGAATATCATTTTATTAAACAAAACATGAAAATTTATTTTTCTTTACAAAAAAACAAACTTCTAGGTATATGTATGATTTATCTAATCCTAACAATATATATACATATTCCAAACATAAAAGAGTCTATTAAGGTATTTGCATGAAGGCAAGAGACTCTCGGGTATACATGTATATTTATTAGATTTGAATTTAAAAATACATATACATGAAGTAAAACATGAAAATAAGCAAAACAAGTATAAATGAAAGAATCATCAAAACTAGCCTATATATGTGCATATAGTCGGTACAAATGAGCATGAAGTGCAAACATATATGAATCAATTTGTTCTCACTATTTGTACATGTATAAATACAAGTTTTGATAAAACTACATTTAGACTAGTATTTACCACATGAAGCACAAAAATATGAACATGCTAAATGATATTATCAAATGAAAAGCATGTAAATAAATTAAGAGTTTAGAAATAGTTACCAACTAGGGAACTATGTTCCAAAACTCCAAACATGGTGGTTGACCCACCAAACCTCCTTGATAGCTGCGCATCAAATGTATGTCCTTCTAGTCCATGTGTAACCACCATCAAGGCACCATCCCTCTCACGTTTTGTGAGAGCCCTCACCTACATCAAAAGCACAAGGTGGAGACTTTGGTACCCATTTTCTTTTGGGTCCTTGGGAGTTAACTTTGTAAGGAACCCAAATATTTTTGTTAGCAAAATTTACATGATGAATCTTATCATAACAAAACTTTGCTAAATGGCCTTTGCGGCCACAATGTGTAAATTTGTACACCTTAGGATGCTTATGAATGTGTGTATGATCATGGCGTGTAACATAAGCAAATGCATGATGATGATGTGCATGGATATGTGGAACTTGTTTCTTTTGAAACAAAGATTCCAATCTAGAATGATTAAATGCACAAGAGCTCAAAGTTAAGCTCAAACAATCCATTTTATTTTTCAAAACATTAATCTCACTAGTGGTGGCATGTAAAGCATGGTGAGATAAAGAATCATTTTTCTTTTTCTTTTGAAAAACATTTTCTTTTTCATTATCAAAAATTTTCTTTTCAAAGAAGTGTTTTCATTTAAAACAATTTCCTTTTTGTTTTTCCACCAAAACAATTTTATTTTCAAACTAGTGTTTCCTTCACATAAATCATTCAATTTGGACAATAAGGAAACATTCTCATTTTTCAAATCATTATTTCCTTTTTCTAAACATGCAATTTATTTTTGAAAGAATCATTTTTCTTATGCATGCAATCAAATTTCTTTTCCAAATTTTTATTATCTTTCTTAAGCATGTCATATTTCTCAAGAAGTAATTGACAAAATGAAGTAAGCTCATCATATGACATGTTATTATCTTCATCTATCTCGGATTCGGTAGTTACCTCAAGGGGGTTATCCCCTTGGATCAAATAGCACAAGTTGGAGGTGTTGCTTCCAACGTCCGAATCGCTCCCCGCATAATATAGATCCTTTTCGCCGAGGGAGGTGATGATGTTCCATGCTACAAAAGCCGAATCAACATTAGAAACCTAGATAAATAATTATCATTTAGGGTTGACTTTAAAGCATGTAGGGCTTTTGCATTAGCCTCAAATTCTTGCCATTTAAACAATAATCATTAGTGATGGCAAGGTAAACATGAATGCCTAGGGCCTTGAGGTACAAAGACATCTTAACCTTCCAAATTTGGATGTTAGAATGTCAAACATGGGTGGTGACATGAAATCCATGGTGTGTGTACAAATATTGTGATTAGCCTAAAAATGAGGATCTTTAATTCTAGGTTGTAAGACCCAAATCAAGAGCACTTGGCTCTGATACCAATTGTAAAATCACCTAGAGGGGGGTGAATAGGTGATGGCTAATCTAATGGTCACTAAATGCCAAATAATGCGGAATTAAAAACTATTATGACCTAATTAAACTTCTTACACTAAACACCACGTATAACACAAGAGTGTTGCCGAATTCCCCGTGAAGGGCTCTGGACAAACTCCTCTAGATTCCCCTAGATAAGGGTTGAGGTGCCGTGTTGGCTCTCTTGGTTAAATACAAGTGTTAGCAAACAAACCCAAACAAGTATAACAATTAAGCACACAAGGTATATCAAGCATATAAAGATGAACACAATTTAAGCATGCAAGATATAAAAAGAGATAGAGAGAGAGTGAGCAATCGCAAACACAAGGGATTTGTTTCGAGGTTCGAGCACACTTGCTTTACATCCCCGCCTTCGACACACGAAGGATTTCCACTATAATCGATCCCAATGGATCACTCCTCGGTGCCGCAACACCTACAATCCCTCGGACTCTCTAGCCCGTACACACCGCAAGCTCACCGGCTCGCCAAGGCCGCACCTCAAACAAAGAGTTCACACACGAACTCGAAACAACCGCGAACGCACTCGTTCGCCTCCTCAAGAAACAAGAAAAGATCTCTTGGTGATCTAAACACTTTGATCACCAATAAAAACTCTCATAACAAACCCTATAGGTAGATATAGTAATGGATAGCTCAAGTGTTTGTGTGAGAAAATTAGGATGGAAATGGTGGAGGAAAACTCAAGAAAATCTCTTTTAACACTCTTGATAAAACTCCCCTTTTGATTGGAAGTATTAGCTCTCAATTTAGTGGAGAAAACTCTTTTAATGAAGTGGGAAAAACTGGCTCAAAGTCCACTAAAAATCTTAGAGAAAAACAATGCCCAAACCCCCAAATTTATAGGGTTAGAAAAACTAGCCGTTGGGGTCTGACAGGACTGTCGGTCGACCGCCCGGTCGACCGGCCAACGGTCATATTTCAGACCGTTGTGCCATCGATTGACCGGTCGGTCGACCGAGGCCAGGATACAGAGAGCAAGTCTCTCTGTCCGGTCGACCGGTCGGTCGACCGGGGCCTTTCCAGAGAGCAGAGCTCTCTGGACGGTCGACCGTGTCGGTCGACCGGCCCTCCTGCCAGAACTGGCTGTGCACGTCTGTGCACGTCGGTCGACCGGCTCGGTCGACCGGCTGAAGCCAGAACAGAAATATTAAGGGATTAAAAACTTGGTCTTTTTGATTGAAATAAAATCCCATAAAATCACAGAAATTTACAAAAATAGTTTTACCAATATACTTTGATAAACAAACATGCTTGCACATGTTATAAATGATTTGGACTATTTTTGTAACTTGAAAATTTTGGCTCAAAATAAAAACGGTATTTTTCAAAACTTGATTTTTCCAATTTCTCCAAATACAAAAACAAGATATTTAAACTTATTTGAAGCATAGAGTGTATGGATATGATCCACTACACAAACATGATGAAATATCTATGTTTTTGACATTAAGCACTAAACATGGTTTTGGTTAAAACATAAAACTTGAATACCAAAAAAATCAAAATGATATTTTGTCAAAAGAAAAATCTTTTCTAAAGCAAACTAAATCAAGAGTGTGTGTGTATATGATACTTGAGCAATCCACCAACTATTCTATCCTTTACATTTTTATCTAAAAACAAAATCTTATAAAAACAAACCTAGACACAAGTCTTCATCTTCTTGAAGTCTTCACTTGAAGCCTTCTTGACTTGGTACAAACACCGTGCAAGCTCCAAACTTGACTTGAAATCTTTGTTGAAGCTATGCACCTACTAAGATCTTGATCATAAATCTGTCACTAATTAAATACAAGATCATTAGTACAATAACTACATGAGTTGATCATCATCAAAACTAGAGTGATGGGCCTTTGGGCCAACATTCTCTGTGCTATTATTATTGTATTTTATATGCTATGTATTTACTGTTATATTGCTGTTTTCTACTCTCTGTTGATTCTGTCACCCATTCTATCATCAAATTGGGTGATTCTACTAGGTCTATCATATTTTACAGTTTTATCTTATAACTTGCATACTTAATTTTTATTACCCTTGACCATATTCACTCCCCTCTGGGGTCCAACATGGGGAAGCTGCTCAAGATTATGACTCGCTTTGGATATTTGGATGTCTTTCTTACTACCATGTCTAGGAAGACGAGCTAGATTCTAGAACGAAGAAAGAAGTAATTTTGGGTTTAAAGAGGCGCCAAAGGCTACAAAATATGGGACCTGTGAGATAAAAATACTTTTTGAGCAAGGATGTCACATTCAACGAGGCTTCAATAATAAAGCCTTTCGACTCTCAGCAGTTGAAGAGTAAGAAGACTACAAATGTATTGCAGCACGTGGAGAGTACTCCACGTAGTTCAAGTAGTTCAGTATCATTTGAGATTCCTCCAACAGTGACATGGGATGAGAACATGTTGCCGATGAGAATATTGAAGACACTGAGAATTAAGGTTATGTTATGGGTCAGTTCCAAGATCCTATTGCAACTGGACGAGGAAGAAAAAATCCACAGAAGCTCGCATGGCTCATTACAAATATGATTGTGGCATATACACCCTTAGTCATTGAAGATATGATTCCATCTACATATAAAAATGTAGAAATCAGTTCTGAGTTTGAGATACGAAAGGAAGCTATGTTGGAAGAGATGAATTCTTTCCAAAAGAATGACACTTGGGAATTGTCAGAATACCAAAGGAGAAGAAGGTCATTGGTTGTAAGTGGGTGTATGCAAAGAATTTAAAATCTCAAGATGGAGCATTGTTCGCTACAAGGCCATATTAGTAGCAAAAGGTTACACGTAGAGAGAATGTATCGAACACAACAACGTTTTCTCACCCGTTATAAAACACTCTTCCATTCGGATATTATTGGTAACACAATATGACTTGGAGCTGGATCAACTAGATGTGAAGACCATCTTTCTCCATGGTGATCTTGATGAGGAGATCTTTATAACTCAGCCGGTGGGATTCAAAGCTGCAAGAAAAGAAAATTTGGTTTGCAAACTGAAAAGTCGCTATATGGGTTAACGCAATCGTCGAGGCAATGGTACATGCAATTTGACAGTTTTATGTGTGGCAAGAAGTACACAGTGAGTAAATATGATCCATGCAATAAGTTACCATGTGGAAAGTATATCTATTTATTGCTATATGTGGATGATATGCTCATTGCATCGAAAAGTCGATCATCAATTGATAAGTTGAAGAAACAATTATCTTTCGAGTTCGAGATGAAAGATCTAAGAGAAGCAAAGAAGGTACTTGCATGAAAATTGAAAGAGACATGGATAGTGGCAAGTTCGCTTGACACAGAGGGGGTATTTGCAAAAAGTACTTTAGAAGTTCAACATCAATGGCTATACAAAATCTGTAAGTACACTGTTGTCTCTTCACTTCAAGCTTAGAGCTACTATGTCTCCTACAACAGTCGAAGAACATGAGTATGTCTCACATATGATATACCAGTATAGTGGGTAGCTTGATATTTGTTATGGTGTGTATAAAGTTTGATTTTCCACAAGCCATCAATATGGTTAACAGATACATGCACGATCCCGATATGGGTCATTGGGAGGCTGTGAAGTGGATTGGTACAATAAATGTTGGTTTGGTATTTTAGAAGGACACCAATGATAAGTAAGAGTGTACGGGATATGTTGACTCCGATTATGTAGGAGAATTTAACAAGCGCTGGTCTATGACGTTATATGTCTTCACATTGTCCTAAGCACCTATGAGTTGACGTTTGACTTTACAGTCTATTATAGCTTTGTTGACAACAAAAGCTGACTATATGGCTATTACAAAGGCAATAAAGGAGAGCATTTAGCTTCAAAGGTTGCTTGATAATTTGGGAATCGAACTATATTAGTTGAAGATTAATTGTGATAACATGAGTGCTATCTATTTGGCGAAGAACCAGGTCTATCATGCATGGACGAAACACATCAATGTCAGGTTTCACTTCTTTAGCGAAGAAGGTGATCTAGTGCTTGAAACGATTCACACGAAGGAGAATCTTACTGATAACTTACCAAGGTGGTTTCGAGAGCTAAGTTCAACCATTGTAAGAACTTAAGCAACTATTGTAAGAACTTACTCTACATCCTTCCAGTTGCTTAAGTTCAGTGGAGCTCGTTTGGATGAATTATGTGTGGCTCGATCCCTAGGCAGGGGGTACGTAGCTAGCAGTAATGATGCACCTCGTTTGGTGAGTTGACATGGTGATTCGTTGATATTCAGCTCAGATTTGAGAAATCTTCACTGAGATGGAAAATTATGAAGAGAGGATTTGGATCTAAAAATCTAAGTGAAAGGATTTTATAACCCATTTGAGATAACATACAGAAAATAAGTCATTAGCAGCAGAAGCAGGCCACTGTCGATGGCGCATGGTGGCGGTCGACAATGGATACATGGATACGTCAATAGAACCGCTTGTGGTTATTAATTTGTCGATAGCTGAGCTGATATAGAGTTGTCGATATGCGTTTGTATAGCGATCGACAGACTAGTTCAGTCTATCAACAGGAGGACCAACAAAAAGTTGGATCAACTCAATCTTTCGATTGGCCTCTTGGAACTATCTATCGATCGTTATGGTGTTCTGAATGAATCCTAATAGTTTTCTGATTTAATTTCTGATCCGATTGCAAAGTTGTTGGTTTTATTTTCTTAGTAGATTCTCTGGCCATATATTAAGGGGTGTTGTGCCCTTATTTGTAACATGTATTGGTGATTTGATTAATAAGGTCTCTCTCACTTCTGCCCCAAGGACGTAAACAAATTGTCGTATCTCGTTAAATCTCATATTCTCTCTTTGTTCTTTACTCGTGTGTGTGTGTGATTAATCTCGGTAACTCATGATAGTTGCTTTTGAAGCTCCGGAGAACCCAACATACCAAGCATCTCATTGTTTCTGTCCAGAACGCTAGCCTTTGATGTCATTAGAAAATCCTTACCATTTGTTCTTATTAATTTAAATTTTAATCTTATAATATTATTTGTTTAAATCCAATTTCCCTCCAAATCACCTTTGCTCACTTCCACCTTTTTTTGGTTTCTCTCGTGATCGCAACCTTCTTCAACCCCGAGGTAGAAGTAGAACAGGAGAACCCTCTCTAGGCACTGCCTCCTCAAGAATATGTGCCACTTCCCTTCCTCATTCCCCTTTCTTTTCAAAACTAAAACCATAATCTACGTTTCAAAATCCCTCCAGTTTATAAACTTGTTTAGTCAATCATCAACAACAGCTGCAAAACCACTCCTTGAGACCCAAGACTACCAACATCAATGCCTACATGCTCACGGGTCAATTTCAGAGAGCAACCTTAACTACTATTGTTGGGTCCTTCGGAGCTTCAGAAACAACTATCAGAGTTGTCGAGATCAATCACACGTAACGAACAAAGAAAAAAGAGAATGCGAGATTTAACGAGATTCGACAATTTGCCTACATCCTTTGAGCAGAAGGGAGAGAGATTTTATTTAATAAATTACCAATATAAGTGGTAAATAAGGGTACACCACCCCTCAATATATAGCCAGAGAATCCACGAAGAAAATAAAACCAACTCTGAAATCGGATCATAAACGAAATTAAAAAACTATTAGGATTCGTCCAGAACACCATGTCGACAACTCTAAGAAGCATATCGATAAATTGAGCTGACCCAACTTTTGTCCTCTTGTAGACAAACTGAGCTAGAGTGTCGATCGCTATACAATTGTTTGTTGATAGCACCATATCAGTTGTCAACAAATTAACAACCAAAATCAGTTCTGTTGGTGTATCTGTGTATCCACTGTCGACCATCATCATGCGTCTGTCGACAACTGCTTGCTTCTACTGCTAATGACTCCTTTTCGTGTACTATCTCCAATGGGTTAAAAACCCCTACCACTTAAATTTTTTAGGTCCTCACCCCACATTGTAATAATAGGATTAGAGAATTTTTTCCATCGCAAGATACTGAAAAAGAGTATGACTCATTTATTTTTCTTTCGTTACTTTGTGATTGCATGGGAGAAGTTTTAATCATGACTCTTCATTTTTCAATCATCAGATGGTTTGGTTTAGAAATTTTTTTAATTGTGAATTTTTTATTAGTCAACAATGAGGATTTGCCATAACAATAGTTTAAAACACCAATTTTATTATGATCCATCGATCTGAATTTCCTTTTTGCTTGAGTTTCTCTATTTCTTGAAGAGAAATTATTACGATAATGTAACGATTAAAATTTCTCTCGGCGGAAATGCTATTAATATGGTTAGGTACTAGTAAAATGCACATGCACCAAGCGCACATGAATTTACGATTCATTTTTCATATTTTTCTTTTGATATATAGGCCGTAGCCGAGATTCTTTTCTTAATCAATAGATTTTTTTCCTATCAGTTTTATAATCATCAAATAAAATTATCTATTAGTTTTACAAAATTCTAGTAAAAAAACGTAGTTATTATCAAATAAAAGTACAATTAAAAGATAAAATGGAGTAACTAAAAAAGTTAAATACGAGAAATTTCTTACTTCCCTTTCTGTTGAAATTTTTTTTAGTGTACTGAAAAGTACCTTTAAACCTCTTGACTACGTGAACCAATATTTGAAATAATATATAAAGTTTCATAAAAAATTCATACTAATCAAATAAGATTATCTAAGTGGGGATATATCAAATTCAATTCTTGTACAAAAACATAATATATTTTATTATAAAATTAATTACATATAAAAAGGAAAAAGTAAAAAAAGAAAAAGAATGTAACAAAAATTATAAACTTACTCTGCTTTTGTATCATTCCTTCTTCCACTTGCATCTATTTTTTTTAAGTTTAATTTTTTATTTCTCCCATTCTGGATGACAAGAGAGCATTTACAAGATTGTGTAGTGGTGACATTATCTAAAAAATCTGAAATATAATAGGTTGCACAATTAGAATATGAGTAGAGTAAAAAATTAACGGAAGGAAACTTTTTTTTTTTTTTTTGTATCTCTGAACAACTATAGAAATTAAAATCTTGGAGTAGCAACTAAACGAAATATAAAGAGAATAGAACAAGCATGGAGAAGTTTTTAGTTGGGAATCTTCTTTTCTCAATCAATTTGAGTTGGTTTAATTTAGAAATCCCTTTTAATTATTTTTTATCAAAAATGGTGAGAATTTGTTATAATTATGACTCAATGCACAAATCTTATTATGATTTAAAATGCTCCGACGTACTCTTTTCCTCAATCATATTAGAACTCATTCAGAGTAACGAGCTTGCTTAATGACAAACAAGAGAACTCCGAACAATTTACATACGTTTATGGGAAAAGGGAAGGAGTTTTTTTAACTTAAAGAAGGGGATTATACAAGAATTATTCTTTTTTCTTAGTGATCTTGTGATAATTCAAATATCACAACAAATAATAAATTGTATCCATGTATGAATTTAAATAGCATGCATGATGAATTTTAATAAAAGACCTTTAGATAATATAACTCTTCAAAGGATGATGAACTGTACCCGGATCTAAATTGCCGCTTTAGAGAACGAGATGGAGAACCTTCTCTCCACTTAACCTAGTCTCCTACCGGTAAAGATCAATGCATAGCTGCGGAGAGAGACTTTCTCTCTATATGTAATCCTTTGATTAGCGGTCTTCCTATTATGCCTCTAACCCTAATAAGAGAATAGTAGTAGGTCCCACCAACTTTTATAACTTAATGCGCATATTAGACACACCTAATATGTTGATTAACATAAGTTGCATATGTGTCATGATATGAGATAGGAAATAAGGTATGTATTAATCAGGAAATATCTTACAGATCTCTCTTAAGAGTACAAATTTGTCTTGAGAGATTGGCTTCTTTTTGGATCTTTTGGAGTTAATTCAATACTCTCTTTATGGGTGCATATATAGCTTTTTAACTTCCTAGTACGATTATAATAGTTCTGTTTCTATTGTAACTCTTTCTTGGATCTTGAATCTAAGTCATCCAATTCTTGATGACATCCCACCATTGATCTAATTTTGAGAATAAAATAGATTAGAGTCCAAGCTGACATCCTCTTCTGCATTAATGTTGACTTTGAAGTCGAGTCGAACAAAACACACACTAAAGTCTAAACTCCAAGTTAGATGTGAAGTTATTTGCTTTCGCATTGATAATTGCATGCATCTTTCCTCTTGGTTGACTTTGCTCAAATTCATTCAAAGGGTCTCGCATGAACAAAGAACTCTGATTCTTTGTTGCTAGGGTGTCAAAGCTAGTTAGACCTTGTTTGATAACAAAGTTAATGTTGTGCGCAGCGGTCGGGGAAACACAACAACCATCCTTGAGGAATCCGCCCACCTGGCGGAGATTCGATGCAGCCGGAGAAACAACCAACACGACAGGAACAACAACCAATAGAGAAAAGCAATCAACACACAAATTTAACGAGGTTCGGTAACGTGCCTACGTCCTCGGGGCAAGGGAGAGAGAGATTTTATTGATTCAACATTCAATACAACTAATACAAGAGGGGAACTTAAGAGAATTCTTGAGGATACTTCTTAGGATACAATACATGAGGGCTCTAGCCTCTCTTTTATAGCCACAGAGTCCTTGGATTTAAGGAAACCCAGATTGGATTTGATTACATCCAGAAAAGGAATCTGAATCCTAAAAGGAAAGTCCAAACGCGTCTGTCGGTCGACCGGCCGGTCGACCGACCCATGCCACGGTCGACCGTGCCGGTCGACCGCGCCCAACCGAGACAGCCCTCCTTTCAGTCGGTCGACCGGGCAGTCGACCGCTTCCTTCCTGTGCACTTTCGTGCACGCCGGTCGACCAGCCTCCTCCACCGGTCGACCGGGCGATTGACCGGGAGCACAATCTGGCCTGCTCAATGCGCCGTTTCTCGCTCCTTTGATTTTCGATCTCTGTGCTAACTTCCTCTACTCCTCTATCTCCTCTCTCCCACAATTCTCCACCTCAGTGAAGATTTTTCAAATCTGAGCCGATCTCCAACGAACTCCAGTCTTTCGACACACGATCTCGGCGAAATCGACACACGATCTCGGCTTGCGCGCTCCAGGCGAAATCGACACATGATCTCGGCTTGGAATCTGTAGCTCAGCTATCCAACTAGAATGCACCACACATGCCTTCCCTACACTTCACCTTAGGAGAACTTCCATACATGTCGATCACCGAACGTGTCTCCAACTCAGTAACTACATGACCTCACGAAGAACTCATCATGAGCCAACACTGACTCTCCAACTGACTAGCTCTATCTAGTCTACATGTCTTCAGTTGACGGTCCAACCAAGTCTGAGTAGAGCACAGCGAATACCATCATCGGCTTCAACAACTGGATGCACACCCCTCCTATGCAAGCTCAACCATCTTCTCACCAGAAGATCAACCTGTTCATCGAGATCACAACACCTCACCTCTACGTGAAGTCCAACTAGCCACAACACTTCACCTCTACGTGAAGTCTCTCCACCTCTACGCGAAGTTCCAAACGGCGGCAACTCTTCACCTCTACGTGAAGTTCCAATCAGCTTCTCGAGAACCCAAACAGCTTCATACGGGTTGCATCACCAAATTTGGCTGCGCCATTACGTCTGCCTACGTACCTTGCCCAAAGGATCAAGTCAACCGTAGTTCATTCAAATGAGCTCCATCAAGCTCAAGCACTTATACCTGGATCTGCAGCAGCAAACCTATCTGGCTGAGTCATATGAACCTCCTCACGATCATCATGGAGAACAACAGCCTTCAACTTGAGCTTATCGCGATTACAAGCTTGAGATTCATGCTTCTTTACCCACGAGCGTGGTTTTAGCTTAGTTCCAATGGCTGCAAACAACTCGACATTCTGATTAATGTCTTCAACCTGTTCAGCATCAACCCTGGCTACATGATCTCCACCCAGTGTCACATCCGGTGAAGACTTCTCTGATGCCGAACCAACTGGAGATGGTGGAGTAGTATCAACCTCCATCCACTGCGATACTTCCTTGGTCTCCGTCCTCTCCACCTGCTGAGAGACGGTGGACTTCAACACTGAAGTCTCATCAAACGTGACATGCCTACTCAACACGATCTTCTTGTCTTCGGGGTCCCACAACCTGTAGCCAGTCATATTCCTTTTGACACCCAAAACACAAACCTCTTTGCTCGCGGATTAATCTTGCCATCCTTGGCACTGAAGTAGGTCGGACTTCCAAATTCCCGCAGCAAACCATGATCTTGAGCAGCTTTCCCAGACCAAATTTTCAATGGAGCTTTACCTCCTATCGCAGTCGACCCATTTATGAGATGGCTAGCATATACAATCGCCTCAACCCAAAATGATTTGTCTAATCCTGCATTAGACAACAACCACCGAACCTTCTCCAGTAAGGAATGGTTTACTTCCCTAGCCAACCCATTTATACCTTTTGTGAAGTGAGTAGCAATACCGGTGTTCTGGCCAAATTGTAGGAATTGGTTCATGTCTCTTCCAACATTACCAATCTGTAGCTCCTTGATCCTCCTACCAATTTGCTTCTCCATTCTTCCTATCCACTTCACCAACATATCTAGGGCTTCACACCTTTGTCTCATGGGATATATCCAACAATGCCTAGATAAACTATCAACAAAAGAGACAAAGTACCTGTGACCTCCAAGCGATGCAATCTTAGTAGGTCCCCAAATGCTTATGTGAACACAATCAAGAAGACCTTCTGAGCGGTGAGTACTAGTGCTGAATTTCACCTTCTTCTTGTCCATAATGTTGTGTTCACTTTTTAAGTTGCAGGTAGCAGCACCTTCCAATGATCCCATCTTTGCAGGAGCTCGCAAAGACTTTTCTCCTCCATGTCCGACCTTCACCTGCCAGACCTTCGTGCAACCATCATCTGAAGAACTAGAAGTCTCCACCTGACCTGTAACCGTACTACCCTTCAAGTAGTAGAGATTGTCCCGGCGGACGCCCTTCATCACTACCATCGAGCCTTTGATCATCTTGAGAACACCATCTCGTACAGATATCATAAGACCCAGTGCTTCCAAAGTGCCAACAGAGATAAGATTCTGTAACGCCCGATCCCGCAGGTACGGGGACGTTATGGTAACGTACATACGCGAGGTGGAAACGCCCTCACGCGTACGTTAAGCCTCAGTACAGGACATAGCTTCCATATACACAAGGGTTCCAGTAGGAAATAAGTACAAGAATACCTGCAGAAAGGGTTAGTGATCAGAACAGATATAAAAATAGGGATCAATAAGATAACAGGAACTAAGCACAAATATACCTATGAAGGGTCTAGATGGTAAAGTCTCCTATGTGAACCCACTGGACTATCTGACCAAACGATAACTCGGATCTCCAACTTGGGCACGTAAACCCAGGGTCGTCAGAAAGCGACCTAGTGAGTGGTAAAATGAAGGAGGCAGTAATATATACTATAGTAATACAAGCACGATACTAATATATAATGATGTTGTAGTAGTGATACCATATAATAAGCATATAATAAGCAGTAGAAACATATAAACATGAAAGCAGTAAAAATATATACAAGTCATCTTTTAATACCATCACTACCTAGCCGGTTATCATCAGGTCATGTCTATAGTCGTATCCAATTTATATAATAAATATTGTTGTCTAGTGGTGCCGTGATAGACATGAACATGCAGATGGGCCTATGCAATATAACCAACAATAATGATGCCTGCAAGGTATACAGAAAACAGAATATATACAATGCAGCGTATACATGTACATGAGTAGTGTGCCACAACAGAAAGTGTAACATGTACCAAGTAAAGTAGCAAAGAACACATGTCACATGATAGCAGATAAATGATCAAGAACAGTGACAAATACAACTAAATAATAGGAGACATGTATCAGGCAAGGCATGTTATTTATACAATAGTAGCAATCAGTACCACCTGGTATTTTAATCAATCTCTTCCAGTGTCCCATATCACTGGCAGTTCATACTGGAGCCCGCACTCCAGTCGAACCCATCCGGACATGGCCTACGGTACCATTATCCAAACGAGAGAGTGACCAAATAACCAAGTGTTCCCGACGTCACTATTATGTATACTGTTTTCTCATGTTAATTGGAAACCCATGGTCGAGGAGCTCTTATCGGGTGGGTGTATCCCGTGCATACCCGGGACAACGGCCTTATCAGATCCCTGGCTGCTGAGACCAGGGCCAGCCCGCTAGGGCTGTAACATGTAACGGGAATCTCAATGAGCTAAAACATAACGGGAAACGGGAGCTCATGAGTAACAGATGGTAGCTAGCACTACCCCGTCCCCTGCAGTGGGACGAACAATGAATCAAGACATCCACCCGATATGATCTAATCAACCGTCAAGTCTCCCCCATCCCCAAGTTATCTTTATTATCTTTCACTATATAGTATATCAGGAACAAGTATAGGATATGGTACATGTAATACGATAACATGACATGAGCTCTGTTGATAGTACAAAACACGATAACGGGAAATGGGAACAATAGTATGTGGGATTCCACATATCGCATATCAACAGCTCATGTATCCAGTAACGGGAATACAATATCAGTAACAGGAAACAAGTATATAACAGGAATACGGGGATAACATGGAATAATAATACATGTAATATGAACGGGGAGCTATATGTCAAGAATAAAGAAACCATACATGCATGTGTAACGGTGATATGCCGAGAATCCATGTAACGATGATCACAATAATATGACATGTCGTAGGCCATGCATTGGTATATCCGTGTACCAGTGGAACATATATGTGTAGCAATAATCCGTGTAATATCTCAGTGATAGTACATGTAATGTAATAACAGTGATCAGTGTCTACTCTAATACCATGTCCAGTGACCTTACAGTATCCGTATAATGATGATATTAGTGCATGACCTAACGGTGTCTAGCAGTCATGTCTAGTAACAGGGTAGTGTCATCAAGTACCGTGGATCTAGTTATCTAACTGTGATACCATAGATGAAATAAGAGTGTCCAAGAATATGGTGAAATAGTGGCCCGAATGTCAGTGGTGGTGCAGGTATGATGATTGTGTCCGAGTTGTCTATATCAGTATTCCTACATCACCGATAGTTAGATTAACTCAGGAAATATCTTACAATAACATTGGTTGTTCCTATTACAATGTGTGTCCACTAATTACACGTTACTAATTAATAGTTACCGTATTTTATTCATAATCAAGATCTATCAATCAATTTTACTAAACATAATAAAGTATAATTTATAAAAGAAAAACACTCACAAACTAGACATGGGAAGGTAGCTCTCTTTCCCACGATCGCAACGGATCCAGAATCGTCCAAATCGGAGTCCGGATGCTCCGGATATTGCCCGAATACAAAAAGTAATAGAGATAGGTTAAATATGAAATAAAAATATTTAAATGCAAATAATAAAAAGTAACAGGGGGTTTGTAACGCCCCGATCCCGCAGGTACGTGAACGTTATGGCGACGTACATACGCAAGGCGGAAACCCCACGTACGTACGCTAAGCCTCAGTGCAGTAAATAATCTCCATATATACCTGAGTTCCAGCATGAAATAAGTACAAGAATACCTGCAGTACGTCGCCATAACGTCCCATTACCTGCGGGATTGGGGTGTTACAGGGTTTTAGGGAAATTACCTTTATGAGTTGGATGCGGGTAGACGGGTTAACGGGTCGAGTTTAGATCCAAACCCAAACCCAATTAACTTAAGTAAATGGGTATAGGGTAATTGGGTTTTGGGGTAACGGGTTAATGGGTTAATGGGTTTGGATTTTACCCAAACCCAATCAAGGAAACATAACAACAGCAGCAGCAGCTTGCTGCTGCTGCTCCTGCGCTGGCCGTCCTGCCGGCGGCGGTCCAGCTCCGGCCGAGAGAGCGTGAGAGAGAGAGGGTGAGGAGAATGTTGACACTTAAAAAAGACAAGATTCTTAATTGGTCTAAACAATGTCTAAACTTGTTGACATTTACAAAAGACAAGTGACAGACAAGCTGAAGACCAGTTTTCACCCAACTCCAAGGGACAAGGAAGCAGTTTGGACTCCACTGATCCAGCAAGCAGAACAGTGAACCCTGATTGTTTCTAAACAGACCTCAGCAGGTCTAAAATGCTAGCATTTAGCATTACATTAGCCCAAGGAGATAGCCTCGTGTGAGAGGCTAACATCATCCAGAGCATCGCCAGGAAGCTAACTGACAGCTTCGCCGAAAAGCCTCTTTTCGGACTTCGCCAGGAATTGCCTCTAGCTCCGCTATGAGCTTCAAAGCGGGCAGCTCCGCCATCAGCCTGCTATGGTCAACCTTTGACCAATCAAATCTCCTGATGAGATCAGATCCAAGCAAATCAAATCCAATCGGGATTCAAATATGGCAGGTGATTGCCACAATCTCTTGACTCTCTTGAAACGAGTAAGAGGATCAGGGAAAATCCTTCAACGATATGGAAAGGATCATAACAAATCGGAAAGATCAACCGACTTGCCATTTTCTAGCTCCGCGGAAGCTATTCTAGCCTCGCAGCAAGGCTACTTTCCAGATTCAAACAGATTCGGTTCAACCTGTTTCCATATCTTCAAGGGGACGATTATACCCTTGCTCTCCCTATAAATAACCCGCCAGGGGTACAGAGAGAAGAGACCACCAAAAAAAAGAGAGATCGGATTGCAGAGGAAGGAGCCATCAATCGCCTTCTGATCACAAGGGCCGATCAATCAGCTTCTTCAACAGAGGCTTCTTCATAACGCACCGTGCGTTTTCGAATTCAGAGACCTTTTAGAGAATTGCTTTCTCTATCTAGGGTGTGATGCCCTATCATCGTTCTTCTTCTCAAGGAATCTCCGGAACCAGGCGAGAAGGAATTCCTAATTGAAGGCGATTTTGAGAAGCAGCAAGAGGGTTCTACCAACTCTCTATTCTCTGATTCCCGGAACCAGGCGAGAAGGGAATCTCATTGCTCGCATCGTCAAAGGGACAAAGTGGTCGCGCGCTGACCAGACTCCTATCGGCACACTTCTCCAGAATCTCTGAGGAGATCTACTTGTAATCTTTTTAAGAATACTTGTAATTTAGCTCCTCAAACTTTTTTATTTGTAAGTTTTCCCCTTTTGCAAATTAATGGAAAACAAGATGGCGACTCCGCTGGGGATCGTATTCTCCTCTGCTGAGAATCAAGTGTCGCAATGCGACGAACAGACCTTCGGGTCTATCTCTGAATTCAGAAAAGCCGGTGCAGCCAGATCTTCTCTGGCTAAATCTTCAAGTAAAGTCTCTGCGGAGACGGAAAAGGTTCTCTGCAAACCTGCCGCAGTTCTCTGGCGCAACAAGGAAACATGTCCGCAGCCCAGATCCTGCACTTTTGAGAACCTGGTTATCCAGATCGATCAAAGAAGATTTGAAGAAGTCCTCTCTGGGGGTGGCTTGATGCTTCGAGCACGGAAGCACGGGAAGGTCTTCATGACCAAGGTTTCAAATCAGAAACCAGAGGCAGAATTTTGCCAACACCCCGCAGCCCCGCTTGTGGCTATTCAGGTTCCTTGCGAACCTATGCATCCTCTGCCAAAACGGATATGGAGGCCTAAACAGAGGTCCTCTGCTGAAGCTTCAGGCGTAGCCACGCCAAATCCGCGCCTCTCTTATGAAGAAAAAGGCAAGATGCCCGCCTGCGCCAACAATGCTGCCAACCATAAAGTCAAGACGGCGATTATCCCGTCACCTAGAACAGCAATGCCTACTGCTAGCCCTGTCCTCACAAGCAAGGCTGTTGTACCTCGGCGTACTCATCGGGTTTACAGCCGCGAGGCTAAAACCAGAGCACTATACGGTGCTAATCCTTTCCGCAGGAATAAGGGGAACGATGCGTTGTCCCATATACCAGATTGTTCAGGCCCCTACAGGGCCGACCTGCGAGAATTCTTGGCGAACAAGCGGAGATTGAAGCATTTCCAGGCTACTTCCTCCTGTCTTCGACGATGTGAATGCCAGTTGGTGATGGTCCATTCTATGCAGTGTCGGTTACGACCGACCCTCGCCACTGCTCCATACCGGCGATCAGTCTTTGATCGACTGTCTGCGCGCGTCCCGATGAGGCATCCCAAAAGGAGCGGGCCACCGGATCCAGCCTCTGCATCCGTCAACATGACCGGAAGGGGGCGAGAGCTGCGCGGAAGAAGTCAAGCCTCTGACGACACCCCTTTCGGCTCCCCAGATCCAGATTATAGCCCGGGCTTAGGTGAAGTCTTGGTGCGCGAAGAAGGTGTTTTCCGAAACACCAGATCCAGGGTGGCGATACCCTATAATTATGAGCAGCCTTCCTCCTCGACGGTCCCAACCGTGCCACAACTCAGGCGGTCACCCCAATCATCCGATGGAGAAAATGAGAACAGCGGGTATGCCTCTTCAGCAACAGTCAGTTCAGTGCGAACGGACAAAGCATCGGTCAATATGGCCGAGAACGCCAATGACGACTTTCGTCGGCGTTTGGAAGCTCAGGAGCAGACCTCTAGAACTCAGCAAGAGGCCCTGGACAATATTCAACAGATGCTCGCTCAGCTCCTCAGCAACCGGAATGATGACACCGGGAGCAATCATGACGAGGAGGGACACCTCAGCAATGATCCGCCCAAGACGGAGAAATCTAAGGGAGACACTTCCCTGGATGCCGAAGTCCTTAAAGGCCTTCAAGCTCAAATCGCATCCCTAGCTCAGAGGGATGAATTAAAGAAGGTAGGGGCAGTTCGTCCTTATCCGCTGGAGTGGGATTCGGTGCCATATCCGCCAAAGTTCAAACCACCAACGTTGCATACGTATGATGGTAAGAGCTCACCCAATCAGCACATCTACTATTTCCGGTCCCAGACCGGTAATGTTCTAAACAACGACGCCATCATGGCTAGGTTGTTCATCGGCACCTTGAAAGGGGTGGCATTCGACTGGTTCCGAAGCCTTCCTCAGGACTCTATCAATTCCTGGATCGACCTGGAAACTCGGTTCCTCTCTCGCTTCTATGAGGATGATACCGAAGTGACCATGGACAAGCTCCTTTCCACTGTACAGAGGAAAGGCGAATCTGTCCGTGAATACATTGAGCGATTCAGAAATCTATCTCTGATGTGCCCGGCAGGGATGCCATTACCCATGCTCTTACAGACATGCAGGCACAACTTCTTGGATCAAGTAGAAGTCCGCATGGGGGCTGTCAAAGCCCATACTTGGAAGGAATTGGTCGAACAAGCTGAGATAGCCGAGAAATCGGCTAAGAAGTTCGAGCCATCCGCCCCTAGGAGCAAATGGGGCGCGAACAACAAAGGGCGTAGCGATCTCCCGCAGTCTTCCCAAGCTAAAGGGAAGGAGATTATGTCCGTCGAGCTGACCGGGGACATGCAGTCAAAGGCCAAGAAGGGCGGCGTCAACAGCCAAGAGCCCAAGTTTCCTCCGAAGCAGTACTCCTTCAGAGATGACCAGGTGGTCACGATATTCCATCTGCTCCACAAAGGGAACAAAATGAAGTTACCGGATGCTCGGCGTCCCAATGAGATAGGGCGTACAAACGACCCTAAATACTGCCTCTACCACAGGATGATCCACCATCCTACTGACAAGTGCTATGTTCTCAAGGATAGAATTCAAGCTTTGGTCGACGCCGGAGTCCTCACATTGAAGACGGAACAGAAGAAAGTCACTGCCAACATGGTGACTCTTGAGTTCGGCACTGCCCAGAAGGTCACAGTTCCTGACGGGACCTATCCAGCCCCCACACCGCGGTTGGAAGTCAGGCATCCTCCAGCCATGACTCAATACAACAAGGGTCTCGTCCCTTTGACATTGGAGACAGGGGAAGTTATGTGGATACACCCTGACCTCATCCAAGACGTACAGCAGACGTCGAAGGACTCCAGCAAAAAGGGCAAGTCCTGCAATGTCATCTCTGTCCTGCCAGACGATGGTAATCTTACTTCGGCTTCCCTCAGCGATTCTGAAGAAGAAAAGCATGCCTGTACGGCGCAGGCAGATGCGCCTCAACAGACGGGCACCCGGTCTGGAAAGTCATATCAAAGGCAGTATGACAAGCCTACTGACGAGATACAGCAACAAACGGCGTCAGTACCAATGCCGACATCCACTCCAATTCCAGCCAAGGGAAAGGAAAAACCTAAGGAGGTGCGATTCGACCACGTGCTGAAGAAACCGCCAAGCCAAGGGCTAGCCACGCCCTTTCGCTTTGATATATTGGCCCATTTAGCCAATATCCCGGCTCGTATCACAATGCACGAGCTCCTTCGTCTCTCTAAAGAGACAAGAGAGGCACTCAGAGATGCGCTAGCCAACTCAGAGTCCTTTCTGACATGCATGCCTGAGATCCCTGGTGATGAGATGCGGCCTTCCTGCTCAGAGTGCCATCACGCACAGTCAAAGGTACCTGCCATTACCTTCACGGCGGAAGATATGCTTCTCAAAGACAACAAGCATGATCGACCTCTGTACTATACCGGATATATCGGTTCAACCTGTATTGAAAGAATACAAGTCGATCCGGGGTCTGCGCTCAGCATCATCCCCAAAAGGCTCCTCTACTTCCTCGGCATACCACTGTACAGGTTGTCTGCGACCACCACTACAATATACGGTTTTAACGCCGGGAGCAGCCATCCGCTTGGAAAGATTCGGCTTCGCTGCAGAATCGGAAGCCTGAAGTCAGAAGTGACATGCTATGTCATTGACGCGGACACATCATACAACCTGCTACTGGGACGACCATGGATCCATGCCAACTGGATCGTTCCATCCACTCTCCATCAGTGCTTCAAGTATGTTGAGGATGATGCGACAGTACGAACTGTCTTCGCTGAGAAGCAGCCCTTCAAGGGGGTGGAAAACTATTTCACAGATGCTCTCCTATATCAAGAGGCTAGTGGAACGCCGGGAGAACCATTGCCAGACAGTGATGAAAGTGGCAATGAGGCGGATTCGGAATCCGAAATGGGCACGCCAGTCATTTTGATTGGCGAGCCAATAGTAGCATGCTTTAATGATCCCCGATGTAAGATCCCTCCTGAAGAGGAAGGCGAGTGGATAATTAATGATAATATTTCTTTTGATTATCCTGCGAGCATCGAGTCGATTAAATCCATCATGGATGGCTCTCTGCACATGCCCGTACATGAGCCAAGTTCGGCTACTACATCTGTGGAGGTTATAGAAGGGGCCACGCTGGTGATCCCTCCGTCCAAACAAGATCAGTTGCCGATAATCTTCGGTAGAACCCAGCCACGGGGACCTGCACCTACAGATTCAAGCTCGGACTCAGAAGCCCCACAGTTCTTCCATTATGCGCAACCGGCACACCATATTATGGAGAAGATGGGATATGACTTGAAGCAGGCAGGCGGCCTGAACTTCGGAAAGGGAAGACGCGGTCTGATGCGTAATGCTGTCCCGAAAGGGAAACCAGCAAATTACTATGATAGTACACGCAGGGGGTTGGGTTATGTTACACCCACATCATCAGTAACGGTTCAAGTCAAAGACGACGAGCCAATTCCATCACAGTCAGACTCATCTGCCGAATGGGACTCTGACATCAGCATAGGAGGAATGTTCAACGGCCTCACTGTGAATATGACCTCGGGCAGTCAATTGGGACCTGCGGAAGCTGCTGATGAGGAATCTTGGGCCCAGCAATTAAGCCTCCAATGGGAAAAGCGGTTCGAGCTGCGCGAGCCACCTACCGAAGACAAGGTGATCCAAGTCAACTTGGGCAGTCAAGATCACCCCAAGCCTATTTTCATAAGTGAAAGCTTATCACTTATCGAAAAGGAAGAATTGATAATGCTCGTAAAAGAGTATATAGATGTCTTCGCCTGGAGCTATGAAGACATGCCTGGACTCGATCCACAGGTCGCTATGCACCGTCTAAACATCAAGCCCGACGTTAAGCCAGTCAAGCAACAACAACGTCGGTTCCGCCCAAACATCATGGAGGCTATTGAAGCCGAAGTTCATAAGCTCATTGCTTGTGGCTTCATCCGGGAGGAACAACATCCAGACTGGGTGGCTAACGTAGTCCCCATCCTCAAGAAGAATGGGAAAATACGGATCTGCATCGACTACCGTGACCTCAATACGGCCTGTCCCAAAGATGAATTCCCACTGCCCATCACTGATGTCATGATTGATAACACATGCGGGTTCGAGAGGATGTCTTTTATGGACGGCTTCTCAGGGTACAATCAGATCAAGATGTATCCCGACGATGAGAAGCATACTTCTTTCCGAACGCCTTTGGGGGTATACTGCTACACTGTAATGCCCTTCGGATTGAAGAACGCCGGAGCAACCTACCAGCGGGCAATGAGCATGATCTTCCGCGATCATCTCCGGAAGACGGTGGAGTGCTATGTTGACGACATTGCTGTCAAAAGACGCCGCAAAGATGAACATCTTCGCGATCTGAGGACGATGTTCAATATAATGCGGGCTCATCAGTTGAAAATGAACCCGACAAAATCCTTTTTAGGAGTATCCAGCGGCAAATTCCTTGGGTTCATCATCACATCAAAAGGAATCCATCTAGACCCAGACAAAGTCAAAGCCATCCAGGACATGCATCCACCAACGAACCTCAAAGAGCTCAGAGGCTTACAAGGCAGGTTAGCCTATATCAGAAGATTCATAGCAAATCTATCGGGCCGTTGCCAACCATTTACCCGACTAATGAAGAAGGGTACTGCCTTCATATGGGATCGAACTTGTCAAGAAGCTTATGAAGACATTAAGAGGTATCTCACAAAACCTCCAGTCTTGGTGGCCCCTACATCAGGGAACCATTCTTTCTTTATGTGAAAGCCCTGGATTATTCCCTCGGCGCCCTCCTCGCTCAGAAGGACGACAATGGCCATGAGCAGGCCATTTACTATCTGAGTAGAACTCTCATAGGAGCGGAATCTCGGTACAATCCTATTGAGAAAGAGTGTTTAGCTCTCGTCTTCGCTGTCCAGAAGACACGACATTATTTGGTTGGCCAAACCATACATGTCATCTCCAGGGTAAACCCTTTACGTCTTCTCATGACGAAGCCAGGGTCGTTGAACTCAAGGTTGGCTAAATGGGCACTGCTATTGTCCCAATACGACATAACCTTTACCCCTCAAAAGGCGGTTAAAGGTCAAGCCCTTGCAGAGTTCTTGGCTGCGCATCCAGTCCCGGAACATTCAAAGCTTCACGAAGACATCCCTGATGAGGTCTTCGAATCTAATGCAACCTCAGTAGAGGAAGTATGGCAGATGTTCTTCGACGGAGCATCGCGGATGGGCCCCAAAGGAAAGATTATTGCCGGAGTGGGGGTTGTGTTCATCTCCCCACAGGATCATATCCTTCCCAGAGCGTTCTCCTTGACAGAGTCATGCTCTAATAATGTAGCGGAATACAATGCTCTGCTCATTGGTCTCCAGCTCGCCCACGGAATGGGGGTACGCTATCTTGAAACTTATGGCGATTCAAAACTGATCATTAGCCAGGTAAAAGGTGAATATGAAGTCCGCCATGAGGACTTGGTGCCTTACTATCATACAGCCATCGAACTGGCTAGCCTATTTGAAGGCTTCTACATCGGGCATGTGTCTCGATCTCAGAATACCAAGGCGGATGCTCTCGCTGCACTAGCGACGACGCTAGCCTTACCGGCCGACACAGAGTATCACCTCACAGTCGCAACCCGGCATCTCGTATGCTCCAAGCATATGCTAAGGATCCAAGAAGTCCATAATACCTCCGTGAATCTTGAGCCGAGGGATTGGCGCTTCCCCCTCATTGACTATGCTCTGCACGATCTGCTCCCGGATGATCCCAAAGAAGCGGCGTCCATCAGACGAAGGTCGCCCCGCTTCTACTATGATCCCATTTTGAAGACACTTTACCGTCGCTCCTATGATGGTATCCTCCTCCGTTGCCTTTCCCATTCAGAGGCACAGGAAGTGCTTAAAGAAGCACATGATGGCATTTGCGGAGCTCACCAGCCGGGTCCAAAGCTTAAAGACAGGCTGCACAGACTTGGGTACTACTGGCCGACCATGATAGCCGATGCCACCCAATATGCACGAAGGTGTAAGGCGTGCCAAGTCCATGCAGACTTCATACACCAACCTTCGGAATTGCTCCACCCTACTACTGCTTCATGGCCATTTGAAGCGTGGGGAATTGATGTCGTAGGGCCAATTAGCCCCTCTTCGGCAAGAGGTCACCGGTTTATCCTGGCAATAACCGATTACTTCTCAAAATGGGCAGAGGCCATACCATTGGCCGAAGTCAAAACCTCCCATCTGGTTAGCTTCATCAAACACCATGTCATCCATCGATTTGGTGTCCCCAGGCGGATCATCCATGACAATGGTCCCCAATTCATAAGCTAAGGATTCTATCGGTTCTGCGATAAATACCGAATTCAGAATATGGCTTCGACAGCTTACAATCCTGCCGCCAATGGTTTAGCAGAAGCATTCAACAAGACAATCATCAAGCTGCTCAAGAAGTTTGTCTCCTCGAACAAGCGAGATTGGGACGAAAAGCTCGGTGAATGCCTTTTGGCCTACCGGACTACGGTTTGGACACCGACAGGCAATACGCCTTTCTCCCTGGTATATGGGTGCGAAGCGGTCATCCCATTGGAAATCCAGGTGCCATCATTACGGGTAGCCTTGACTACTAAGATGACATCAGAAGACAATGATCGCCTGCGTCTTCAAGAGCTCGAAGCCCTAGACGAGAAGCGGCTACAAGCTCAGCAACACATCGAGCTATATCAGGCTCGGATGTCAAAAGCCTTCAATAAAAAGGTCAAGCAGAGAACCTTCCATAAAGGAGACCTGGTCTTAGCCGTCAGACGACCGATGATTATGACGCACAAGACCAAAGGCAAATTTCAGCCTAAATGGGAAGGACCGTTTGTAATAGAGACAGTCTATTCAAACGGGGCATACCGCCTTATGAATGCAGGTGGCGACCTACTCATGATGCCGATCAATGGCAAATTCTTAAAGAAGTACTATCCTTAATCAAGGATCTTGCTCTCGATCAAGTTAACATTACACCTCTGATCGAGATCCGCGCGTCCGGAATGCGCACAAAGAGAGCCTCTCTCTTTCTCCAAGCATATCAAACCTGTTGGTAGCTGGGGGTTTGCTTAAAATCCCAAGGGACCTGCTCCCATTTGATTCCCTCTCCAAAATCACCTACCAATTCTCATCCATAGAATGGTAGGATCACATATATTCCGCTGTTATGTTAACATTAAACCTATGACAGCAGCCCTCTCATTTCTCCTCGTGAGAACGAGATCTCCAAAGTCACTTACCAATTCTCATCCATAGAATGGTAGGACCACATATATCCCACTGTTATGTTAACATTAAACCTATGACAGTGGTTCCCTCGTGCAAACGAGACCTCTTCACCTATCATGAAGCTTGGTGGCTTCTCAACCAGTTACGTCATTGCGACCTCTGAACTGGCAGATAGCCAAGTTTCATCTACCATTGAGCTTAGTGGCGTCTCAATTGGTTATGTCATTGCGACCCCTGAACCAGCAGACAGCTAAGTCTCAATCCCGAGCCCTGTTGACATTTACAAAAGGCAGGTCTCGATACTCGTTGACATTTACAAAAGACGAGTATCACCTATTGATTGAAGCTTGGTGGCTTCTCAACCAGTTACGTCATTGCGACCTCTGAACTGGCAGATAGCCAAGTTTCATCTACCATTGAGCTTAGTGGCGTCTCAATTGGTTATGTCATTGCGACCCCTGAACCAGCAGACAGCTAAGTCTCGATCCCGAGCCCTGTTGACATTTACAAAAGACAGGTCTCGATACTCGTTGACATTTACAAAAGACGAGTATCACCTATTGATTGAAGCTTGGTGGCTTCTCAACCAGTTACGTCATTGCGACCTCTGAACTGGCAGATAGCCAAGTTTCATCTACCATTGAGCCTAGTGGCGTCTCAATTGGTTATGTCATTGCGACCCCTGAACCAGCTGACAGCTAAGTCTCAATCTCGATGCTTGCTGACATTTACAAAAGGCAAGTATCTCCCTTCCTTTCAAGCCCCGCAAAGGCTAACCTCGAGACTGGTGACGTCCCATTCGATTAAGTCATTGCGACCTCTGAACCAACAGACAGCCATGTCTCATTATCTAAACAGCAGACGACAAAAGAAAAATTTTCTATTAAATCCAAAAGGATGGGATACATGGAGGAGCCTATAGGCGTACATGATAAGATCGGATCCGATCTCCGAGCGAAGCTAGCCGCGTCCTCCTGTCATCTTCAGCCTAGGCCAGCGCCTGTGATCTTAGCTCCGCCTCATCGAAGTCCACCGCCTGAGCCAGACGAGTCTCGGTCTCCGCCAAAGTCGCCCTCTGTGATGACTTCCGCTCCGCCAGTTCCTCACTTCGAGCCCTGAGCTGCTTAAGCCGCGTAGACTCTTCACGACGCATTTGTGTGGCCTTCGACAAGAGGAGATTTGCCTTTCGGATCATCTCTTCAGCCCTCTTGATCTTATCTTCAGCGTCAAGAAGAGCACTGTTGGAAGCATCAATTGCACTCCCAACCTCTGCTTCCTCTGCCTCCAAGGCCCTCAAGTCAGAGGAGATAGCCTCAACAGCCTCTTGAGCAGCGAGCTGAGCCTCACGCTTCTGGGCGACAAGACGGGCCAGCCGTTCATCAGCCAAAGACGCTGCGTCGGAACGATGGAAATGGCGCCATTCCTCCACGTCCTTCTCAAGGTCATCCACCAGGAGTTCTAGAGCAGCAGCTTGATGGTACCCCTCAAAGTCCCGGATACACTCAATGCCACGGGAGAGGACCATCTTCAGCTTCGAAAATGGCACAGGCGAGCCCTTCAAGACTAGACCGATAGTCTGCTCCAAACTGTTATAGAAGCTGTCGACCAGATTACCGATAAAGTCATTCTCAGCTTCATCAACCCTTGAGACAACCTCGGAGCAATCTACCAACCCAGTCGACACCGCCACAGAAGAAGAAGCGGGAACATCGACAGCAGCAGGGCAAGCCAAAGGTGACCTCGGCGGAGTCCTCAGCGACACCAGCACGCCAGCCACCGCGGAGGTAGGACTGGCAACCACCTCCTGAGCAGCAGGCTCAACTACCAGCGTCGGGGAGGTAGGGCTCACAATCACCCTCAGTGCCGTATTCGGCAAAACAGTCTGCACCTCACACGTTGATGTGACCGGAAGTGAGGGTACCTCCGGGACTGCCGCCTCTTCAACCTCAGCGCCTTCTGCTGATTTGGGCTGATAAAAAGGCAGGTCGCCATACAGCGCGTCTAACACAGCAGCGTCTGCCCCGGTCGAAGCGCTCATATCGCTCTTTGACCCTCCAGGAAAACCCTCCGCTTCTTGCCAAGCGGATGCACCTTGGGGACGAATACCTGCAACAAAACCAAGGTCAAAAAGGAGATGCAACAAATAGGCGAGGACCAAGAGATCTTAGTCTTACCGAAGGCCGATGTCACCTCGTCAGCCGCATCAGAATCCAGGGGTCCCATCGGAAAGTTCTTACCAGACTCAACGCGGATAGCCGGCCCACTCGCCGATTCCTCCGCAGACCACCCGGCAGAGCTGAATGCCATAGGACTTCCTCTAGAAGTCCCAGTGCCCGAAGGGCCAATATCGGCCGCATGACCTCCAGACTCCTCCGAGCGAGCAAAGGAACCAGCTGCACTTCCATAAGTGAACAGGGGATCGTAGTGCTCCCCTTGCTCTCCAACTGCCTCAGCTCCTGCAACAAAAATCAAATGATGAGTTATGTAAAGCGCGCTGAAGGCATATTAGATGGGACCAATCTTACCAGTAGTCAGTTCAGCAACCGACGGCTCAGCCACTAATAGAGCAGCAGAAGGAGGCGCCGTAGGGAGTTCGCCCTCCACCACAATGGTAGGAGTTTGGCGACGGGACTTCTTCGCCGACGACTTCCTACGGGATCCACTCCCACGCTTCCTTTTGAAGTGGACCTCAGAGTCCTCTTCCTCCACTTCTTCCACATGCTGTGGGGGAGCTGCCCCCACTACACCAGACCCGGCTTCACGAGCACCAGCTTTGTGGGCATCAGCCCTTGTCTCTGCCTCGAAGCGAGGGCTCCCCGCATCAGAAGCCTCGCTGTCATCTACAGCGATGAACTCCTCTATGCCAGGAACACGGACTCGTTTGCCCTCCATCTTATCAGAAGCCTTCTGCCTCATCCGATGAGAAATTAACTTCACACCCGAACGGTTGGCATTAAACCCAACAGGTGTGGAGTTCGAAGTCGCATACCATTGGCAGAAACACAGGGTCGTCCAAAGGCCGGGATCCCTCAACGGCGTGCGTAGCCACGCTCCAGTGCCATCCGCGGTAAAGAACCGCCAAGCACGAGCCCCATCAATAAGGCTCCCCAGGAAAGCCAGGTCCGGATTCGGGTTGCCCACATACAACTGGTCATACCCAAATTGGCGGGCGAACCGGCTCGGGATGTAGGGCTCCATGTAGCAGGTATCCCCACTCCGGTACAGCAGATGCGAGGGCCGGATACAGACCAGCCACTCGAAAATACCCCGACTCATGGGGGACCGACCTGATTCCACATCACGGAATTCCTCGTTGTATCCTGCACCCCGCAGGCGAGGAAAACAGCGGAACAGGCTGTAAGCGTCATAACGACGCACTAACTTACGGGCCTCCGCCACATAAGTTTTCTGCCACAAACAGCCTTCAAAACGACGGAGAAGCGCCGTTTGAACACCCTGCGGAGGGTCCTCCCCAGCTCCAATTAAAGTAGGGCAGTGCAAGGCGAACTACGCCATCAAGTAGGTGTACGGTAAACCTACCCTAGGATTGGGTCCGTCACGAGGCAGGACGGCACCCTTCCCTCGCCTTGACGCCATTGGCCTGCAGAAAGCCTCCGTCAATACACGAAGGCCCCTCTGGATACAACACACCATGGCCGGGAGAAGACCCAGACGGTGGCCATGGACCAAGCGGACGGCAGGCAGCAGCACATTCGGGTGAACAATGTCACCCGAAGAAGAAGGCACGACACACTTCTTTAACCAGATGGTTAAGAAGCCAGCCAGCAACGCCTTGCGAGACATAGGCCGACGGGCCTGATGGTGAAAGCTCCGAAGAACATCACCCTTCTCGAAAGGACCATCATCTTCTGTCACGACGATGTCCTTTTCAGCATGCACCTCCATCCTTGCCAAGATGTCCTCTTCAGCAACTCCGCAATGAGCTGCCTCGGGCGCACTAGTCATGTCCGGGAACAAGTAGTTCCCCCAGCTCTTCAAGCTCTTCGAGCTACCCTTACCACCAGTATGGATGCTGGAACAAATGTGCAGGTGGCACATCAATTCCCGATATGTCTCAAGCAAAGCAGGCTCTTGCTTCTCCAAGAGAGCCAACTCCGCCTCACACGGAAAATACTCTTCATATGGAAGAGACCCGAAGGGCAAAGCAGAGATCTCTCGCATCTCGTGCAGGGCCATGCCCAATTCACCAACCGGGGTGAAGAAAGTCCCCGAGGCTGGGCAATACAATTCAAGAATGGCGTAAAAGCACGCCACCTTCATCTCGATGCCGTAGCAGGTCGCCCTGACGGCCTCATAGAGGTTCAACCTCTCTAATTCCCCCTCAAAATGATTGAGGATATAATTGGTCAACTCCGCCCACCATGACCTAGGAGGGTGGACCCAACCAGGAGCCCTGAAATCTGTGGCGGGGTAGTTCCCGTCAGCCTCGCAGAACCGAGTACCGAAGGTCGGCGCCGCAGCTGGATTCTCTCCTACTGGAAGGTCCCGCGACACCTTCCCAGGGTATAGCCCTATTATGCTACGAGGAGGGCCTGCCCTCGAATAGCCGGTCTGGAATGTCAACCTCCCGACACTTATAGATTCGGCATTTAGGCTCACGCCCCACGCCATCTTCCGAGCCTGAGTCACGCTCGCGAAGGAAGACAGAGCGAAATGCCGCTTAGTAGACGGGAGATAGAATCTCTCGTCATCCAACTGGAAGATCCACTGGCCTTCGCCGGCTTGCAGTTGGCGATCGGGATCAGGTGCAGCATCCCCAAACATGAAGTCAGGCTTTTTGTAAGCCTGACGGTCGATATCTTCAAACGGAGCCGTAGTCAAAATGCTCCGCATGGCCTGCGGGCCACCGCTCTGAATGAGCGTATCCCGCACAAGGGGGCTCGGCTCACTGAACAAGGAAGCCTGCCCGATGAACTGCAAGCTGATGCTCCCGCCTGCTCGACTGGTTACGCCAAATAGACTGTTCTGGAGGCCGGAGGCGTAATGTACTGCAAAAACAAAAAAATGAACTATGATTAGTTCACCAATCAAATGGATGCGAAGACATAAAAATTCGCTAAGGCATAGCCTCGCCCAGTAAGCAGGAACAGCGGGATAATAGCTTTGATAAAAAGCTTCGCTTCACAGATAAGACTGCATCTTTGCAGGAAGTGGCATAGCCCTAAGGGCTGACGTCATCAAAAGGACGTTATGGTTAACAGTCACCCTTCGTGGCCACAACTGAAGGCACACGACCCATATCCTGTTCCTCAACAGGATGAAGATTGCCCAAGCAATGGCTTCCTATGGAAGTCCAAGAGAAAAACTGTTCAGTTCTTACTTCCCTGGTGCAAGTAAAATAGGGAAGTTAAGAGAAACGAGTTCCCTGATAAGGACAGATCATATTCGATCGTCCCAATAGCCGAGTATCGACTCCAAAGGATGAAGACCACTCTCTAATCAGATTGGAGAGTCTCTTACCAGCGATCGGTCGCTCAATGAACGGAGGAGGAGGACCCTCCGCCGCAGAAGTCGCCACTTCTTTTCCCGCTCGTCTCTTGGGCGCCATTGAAGAATTACAGGAGTTTTTGAACTCTTGAAGAAGAAGAAAAGGAAGAAGAAGAAGAGTCAAGTACTCTGGAAAATTCAAAGAGAAATGATGATTTTCTCTCAGCCCGATCGGGCTTTTATAGGCCAATCAGTGCCTAAATCAAGGCCTCGAAAAAGGGCACATGCCGCCGTTTCGAATTAATTCGAAACAGTGCCCGAAGCGCCTGAGGCGCTTTCCCAAAAGCGACGGTTCAATCCCACTAAAGGGTTAACTCCGCACAAGAGCAAAGTGCGGACTTCGCGCAATCCTTCAAGGACTTAACCGAAAGGTTTGAATTAGCCCTCTAAAGAGGCGCTGATATGACAGCCTCGCGAAGATCACTCAAAGGAAGGGCTATGTCCTTAGCCCCGTGCGCAGTTTAGCCCAGCAATGGCCGAACTCTCAGTGAAGTAAGCAAAAATCATATGATCAGACAAAGAACTTTCATTGATTTAAAAGCAAAGATACATTTGATATTACATCAAAGTTGTGTTTCATACAACACACCTAGTTGCCTAGCAAGGCCATTTGCATAAAAGGCATACAAGCGGTTTTATCTGCTTCTAGACCAGATCAACTGGACACGAAAGGCCTTCCTCCTGCACAAGGCTGTAACCAGTTCTGCCACCGGGACACGGTCATTTTTCTCCACAAAATGGCGGATATTACCAGGCCATTTTTGTTGAAGCCTGGCAATAAAAGCTTATCGCCGCCAACACGTCAGATCACCTATAATGGGAACTAGTTTTGATACCACGGATCTGACGGGTGTGAAGCCCACTCCCCTGAAGTGGATCGCCCCCAAAGGCCACCAAAGTTGAAAGTCGGCAATGGTACCGGCGATCCCACAAGCGATGCCCATTATCTTGAAGCGGATCACCTCCGATAAAGGCGGCGGCCAGCCTCACCTCAGATCGAATCATCTCGGACAAGAGGCTGCCAACAGCCCCTGGGACGCGCATTCGCTGCCCCGAATTGTTCCTCCTGCTTAAAAGTAAAGCTTCAACCGGGGAAGCATAAGGCAATTTTATGGCTTCTTCCATCAAGTCACCAGACTGGCAAGCATAGCTCGCTGCAAGGCAAATTGAAGCAAGTTAGCAGTTAAGCACAGAAAGAGCTGCAAAAACATTAAGTCAGATTCTTCAGCGGCAAAGCAATCCGACTTCAGCAGAGGACAAGCTCCACCTGCACAGCAACCATGGGCTGGCTCAGCAAACGCCAAGTCCTAGCCTCGCCTATACGGCAAAGTCAGACTGATCTTGTGAGAAACAGTCTCAACCTCACCAATATGGCAAGACTGGCTCAACTATTGAAGAAGCCAAGTCCCAAGTCCTGCCTGCGCAGCGGACTTAACAAGTAATGGTCTTTCTGATCAAATCAAGATGATGGTTTCGCAGAAAGCCGTGATGAGATCTTTCTCTGCAGCAGCCAATTGCAAGATGAAGAATAAGGGAAGCTAATCCCTGAAGCGAGCTGTCAAAGCTAAATCAAGGGAGATGAGTTCCCTAAAAGCGGTGAAGTCTTTGAATGATCAAGACTTACTGGTCCTTGGCCGGTTAGACAACTAGAGTGGGCTTTCCCACTAAATCAGAGATCTGAGTATCTCTCACAACCAAGAGAAGAGAAGAAAGGCAAAACATTTCTCTTCAGAGGACCTCGAGTGTCCTATTTATAGGCCCCATGGCCTGAGCGCAACCACCTCAAGCATGGAAGCACGAGCGCACTTAAGGCATTGATTGCGTCTTGATAACAGGGACGGTTCCCATTGGAACCGTACAAGGGAAGAAAACGTCTCCCTCATAAAAAGGCATTTATGGCGCCTTGAAGAAAGGGAGTATCCTCCCTTGGAAACGTGCAAATCGGAGAACATCTCTCTCGATCAGCGCGGAAGAAGGAATGATCCTCCTCGTAACCGCCCCATGGCAGTTGGCCTTGAAAAAGCAACAGGAGTTCCAAAGCGAACTTATTTCTTGAAAGCCCAGATGCGGAGCTACCCCGACGCGAAGCGACTCGCGAACCAGTGCAATTCTTCGGCGGATCCATCCCAAAGCAGGATTGAAGGCGAAGCTGAACTCAACCATCATGGAGATGTTCATACTCCACACCACCATCACAGCAGTTCAAAGTGTTTCGAAGTCTGAGCTATTGCAGACTCTCGAAAACTTTGAAGGGGGTCTTGTTGACACTTAAAAAAGACAAGATTCTTAATTGGTCTAAACAATGTCTAAACTTGTTGACATTTACAAAAGACAAGTGACAGACAAGCTGAAGACCAGTTTTCACCCAACTCCAAGGGACAAGGAAGCAGTTTGGACTCCACTGATCCAGCAAGCAGAACAGTGAACCCTGATTGTTTCTAAACAGACCTCAGCAGGTCTAAAATGCTAGCATTTAGCATTACATTAGCCCAAGGAGATAGCCTCGTGTGAGAGGCTAACATCATCCAGAGCATCGCCAGGAAGCTAACTGACAGCTTCGCCGAAAAGCCTCTTTTCGGACTTCGCCAGGAATTGCCTCTAGCTCCGCTATGAGCTTCAAAGCGGGCAGCTCCGCCATCAGCCTGCTATGGTCAACCTTTGACCAATCAAATCTCCTGATGAGATCAGATCCAAGCAAATCAAATCCAATCGGGATTCAAATATGGCAGGTGATTGCCACAATCTCTTGACTCTCTTGAAACGAGTAAGAGGATCAGGGAAAATCCTTCAACGATATGGAAAGGATCATAACAAATCGGAAAGATCAACCGACTTGCCATTTTCTAGCTCCGCGGAAGCTATTCTAGCCTCGCAGCAAGGCTACTTTCCAGATTCAAACAGATTCGGTTCAACCTGTTTCCATATCTTCAAGGGGACGATTATACCCTTGCTCTCCCTATAAATAACCCGCCAGGGGTACAGAGAGAAGAGACCACCAAAAAAAAGAGAGATCGGATTGCAGAGGAAGGAGCCATCAATCGCCTTCTGATCACAAGGGCCGATCAATCAGCTTCTTCAACAGAGGCTTCTTCATAACGCACCGTGCGTTTTCGAATTCAGAGACCTTTTAGAGAATTGCTTTCTCTATCTAGGGTGTTGATGCCCTATCATCGTTCTTCTTCTCAAGGAATCTCCGGAACCAGGCGAGAAGGAATTCCTAATTGAAGGCGATTTTGAGAAGCAGCAAGAGGGTTCTACCAACTCTCTATTCTCTGATTCCCGAACCAGGCGAGAAGGGAATCTCATCGCTCGCATCGTCAAAGGGACAAAGTGGTCGCGCGCTGACCAGACTCCTATCGGCACACTTCTCCAGAATCTCTGAGGAGATCTACTTGTAATCTTTTTAAGAATACTTGTAATTTAGCTCCTCAAACTTTTTTATTTGTAAGTTTTCCCCTTTTGCAAATTAATGGAAAACAGAGAAGAGAGAAGAAAAGAGAGAGGAAGAGGGTTTTACAGAACAAGGAGAGGAGAAGAAGAAGAAGAAGAAGAAAAGAAAGGAAAAGAAAAGAAAAGAAGATGGGGCGTGGCCGCCGGCCGGGCTGGGGCGCGGCGGCGCCGGCCGTGGGCGCGCGGCCGGAGGGAGACGCCGGGCTGGGGGCAGCCGGGCCGCGGGCATGGGTCAGACCCACCCCCGGCCTGCACCCGTGAGAGAGGGGAGTGAAATTGATGAGAGAGAGAGAATAAATGGGGAGGAGAGAGAGAGAGAAATGAGGAGTTTTAGAGAGAAATAGAGAGAGAGTGAATTTAAAGAAGGAGAGAAAGAGATGGCGGTGGAGTTTTGGATGGGTTCGTTTGAATGACAAAGGCGGTGGGGGAGGAAGATTGGAGAAGAAGGGAGAAAGAAAAAGAAAAAGAAAAATAGGAAATATTATCTTAATAGGGTCAAATTTTGACTAGCTCCGAACGATGCCTAAAAATTACAGAAAATAGGAAATATTATCCTGAGACGTAATGTGAAAACTGTTTGATGAAATTCTATCTGGTTTGCAAATTAAAAATCCTGGAAGATGTCGTCGGTACGGGGCGACACCGGTTTGGCTGAATTTTCGATAATTTCAGAAAAATCTCCAAAAATACCCTAATGTAGATCAAATGATTCTAAGATACATGTTAAAGCGGATTCTTAAAATACAACTCCGTTTATGAATTAAAAATCATAAAGCCGCTTATCGATATCGGTCGACACCGACTACGGAGATTTTCCAAAATAATCCAGAAAAATTCCAGAAAATTCTGAAAAATCTAAAATATTAGAAAATGATATTTGAAACTGATATCGGCTCAATCGGACTACCATGGAGGTCAAATCAATTTTGTACGTCGTATCAAATACTGATACTGTGATACGTACACCAGGGATCAGGGGGTTACAGATTCCTTTTGAGTTGAGGTACATACCTCAGCTCCTTCAATTCTCGTACTATCCCATCATTCTTCTTGATACGGACTGTACCCATCCCTTCTATATTACACGGATGATCATCACTCATGATCGTGTAACATCCATCTAGCTTCTCAAAACTAAAAAAACAGGCTCTGTTCGGGCAAACATGATAGTTAGCTCCTGTATCTAAGATCCACTCAGCGTTATCTGAGTTACAAGCAGTAGGAGTAGTAACAGAGAGAGAATACCGATGAGTTTTCATCCGATCCATCCGCCTGTGCGAGATTCGCCTCGATGTTTGACTCCACCTTCTTACCTTTGGCCTTCGGGCATTCAGTTTTCCAGTGCCCTAGTTCCTTGCACAGGGCACACTGATTTTTCTTCAGATTTCTGAAGCATGATCTGGACTTCAATCTTCCCCGATCATCTCTTCCCTTCCTATTGGAACTTCTGCCTCTTACCTCCAATGCCTCTGCTGTTGTGCTTCCCGAAGAAGACAGTCTGTCCTGTCTCCTTACTTCATAACTCACAAGAGCAGCCGACACCTCACTGTAGTTAAAGGATTTTCTACCATTGAGAAAAGTAAGAGTAAAGGTCTCATATTCTTCCCTAGGAAGAGAGTTCAAAAGAATTACCGCCTTATCCTCTTCACTAGTCTCCACATCCACATTAACTAGATCTGTAAGAAGCTTCGTATAGCGGTTCAAGTGTTCATCGACGGAGCATCCTCTTTGTATCTGAAACTCATAGAGCTTACTCTTCAACTGCAATCGCGATTCTATGCTCTTCGTCAGATACTTCTTCTCCAGGATCTCCCACAGCTGCCTCGCAGATGTCTCATGCAATACCTGATACTTGATGTCTTGTGTTAGACAAGACCTGATCAAGCCACACGCCGAACGGTTCATCTTGTCCCAATCTTCTTCCGTTGTTGATGCGCGCTTCTTCTCCAACCGTAGAGTGTCTTCGAGGTTTGATGCCGTCAGCGCATCCATAACCTCACATCTCCACATACCAAAGCTGTTTGTGCCATTGAACTTTACCACATCAATCCTTGGATGTGGATTCATGGATCTCACGATGTACTTTCTCCAGCCATCTTCTCAACTGATTCCTTAAAACAATGTGGAAACAAACAGAGTTAGATAAAACAAACTAGATAAAGACAGGATCTTTACCTCCACGCGTAACCCTCGAAGAGTTTTCGAAACTATCTACTCCTCCAAATTGATTCCTTAAGCAATCTACACGCTGTTTTGTGATCGACACACGATCCCCCACACAGTCCCAACGCCGCTCCGAGATCGACACACGATCTCCACCAAATAGCAACTGATGCCCTTGAATCAACAACTGATCCCACGTCGAACCTGGGATGCTCTGATACCACTTGTTGTGCGCAGCGGTCGGGAAACACAACAACCACCCTTGAGGAATCCACCCACCTGGCTGAGACTCGATGCAACCGGAGAAACAACCAACACGACAGGAACAACAACCAATAGAGAAAAGCAATCAACACACAAATTTAACGAGGTTCAGCAACGTGCCTACGTCCTCAGGGCAAGGGAGAGAGAGATTTTATTGATTCAACAATCAATAAAACTAATACAAGAGGGGAACTTAAGAGAATTCTTGAGGATATTTCTTGGGATACAATACATGAGGGCTCTAGCCTCTCTTTTATAGCCACAGAGTCCCTGAATTTAAGGAAACCCAGATTGGATTTGATTCCATCCAGAAAAGGAATTCGAATCCTAAAAGGAAAGTCCAAATGTGCCTGTCGGTCGACCGACCCATACCACGGTCGACCGCGCCGGTCGACCGCGCCCAACCGAGACAGCCCTCCTTTCAGTCGGTCGACCAGGCGGTCGACCGCTTACTTCCTGTGCACTTTCGTGCACGCCGGTCGGCCGGGCGGTCGACCGGCCTCCTCCACCGGTCGACCGGGCGGTCGACCGGGAGCACAATCTGGCCTGCTCAATGCGCTGTTTCTCGCTCCTTTGATTTTTGATATCTGTGCTAACTTCCTCTACTCTTCTATCTCCTATCTCCCACAATTTCTTTTGGGATGGTGCCCCGAGTCCTTCAAGTGGTATCAGAGCCATGCCCCGAACTTAGTCGTGTGTGTGGGTGATGTTCGACGATGTAGATCCCCCAATGGCGCAAAGGCGCAATGGGCCTACCCACCCCACTGGCGCAAAAAGGCGCAATAGGCCCCTGTGAAGCTCATGTTTGGCTCTCGAGAAATTTAGCAGTGGTGCTCCTTTACAATGGGCGTGCCGACTACCACACGGTGTAGTGGAGTGACTGACTGTAGTGCTTCACATAAGGCGTGCCGTAGCCTCACGCAGTGAAGAGTCGGATCTCGATGGAGCATATCTTTCGGTGTGAAGATAGTTTGAGCTTGCAGGGAGACTCTTTGTTCGAGAGGGATTGTTAGGATTTGGGTCGAACAAATAGTCCCACATCGGCTAGACGTGGGGATGATGGTCTTGAGAATATAAGGATTTGGGCAACTCCATCTAAAAGGCTAGTCTTTTAGGATGGTGCCCCGAGTCCTTCAGTTAAGTTCCTCATACATTAGTTTGTGAGAGTTTGAGGCCCAAAATGGGGTAATTGAAATTTCACCTTGTTTGGGAGTCGCTGAAATTGCATCTTATTTGATAGTCAAAATAGAGTTATTGAAATTGGGGCTTGGAGGCTTCCAAACCTAATAAAATTGGGGTTATTGAAACTCCAATTTGAATAATTTTTTCATTTTTACTTAAACATAACCTCAATTTCAAAAGGGTACAGGAACTTTCATTTTAACTTAAACGTTATCCCAGTTTTGGAAACTATGTTACCAGATGAAGCCTTAGGGCTCTTTTTTCATGGCCAATATTGTGTCAAGTATTAAGTCTTTTACCTCAGATATTGTCATAATATTTAAACCATGTGTATTTGTCCCTTTAACCCTGCTTTTAGTCTTTTGAATGCAAGCCATACCTCTGACAAAAAGTTGAGAATTTATTATGATAGTCTAACATCCAAAATCACCCTCGGCGGAAACGTTAATGGTGCTTTTATCGGTAGTATAGTTTAAATAAATTATTTTTTATTATCGTAGAATGTAGCATATTGAAAGGAGTCAGGAGTCGGGGTAATTAGTTTTAATTTCCTTTTCTTTTTTTATGCCGAGATATTGAATAAAATTAGGAGAGGAAGAGAGGAGGGAGTTTTTTTTTGAATATAAATATAATACCTTCAATCTTGATCACAACTTTAGAGTTTTGGTGCAGTGGAATGACTTTAATATAGTATCAAAGTAACCCAGATTCATTTTCCATCAAGCGAGCTTCAAATCAAAAAAAGACACTCAACTTGAGGGGCATGTTAGAGAGAGATTTTTGGAAGTATCAATATTAAAGATGATACTTCATTTGAATTGGTTGAGGTATCACTCCATTCAAGAAAAAACGTTAAATAAGACCTATTATCTATAGACAAGTTAAAAACAAAATTTTAAAGCTTTTCTATTTGCTTAAATCATAGCAATTATAAAATGGGTATATTTGTACTTTTTGTTGGAATTGAAGAATATGAAGGCGAATCTTCGAGTTGAATTATGGCGAGATCCGTTGATCGAATCAACTGGATGATGGTTGGAGTGTGTTCTCCTTCCATTGGGGATGAACGTGGTATATTCACATGTTCAATTCCGACTTCGAATGAATGAGATATTCAAGTCCAAATATTGCCTAATTCAAAGCCAAAACGGGACTAAAGGTAGCTAAAAGTATTTAGTCCCACATTGGCCATGGGATGGAAGTTTGTGGTGTATATATAGAGAAAATTGAGAACAAAGGGCGTGCCCTTTGGGTACTTAGAGTTTTCACGCGCGAAAAGGAGGGAACTATGCCCAGGCATGCATGCGCATGCGCGCCGCCGCTGGCGGCGGCGGCCGGCCGGTGCCGGGCCTGGGTCCGGGCATGGGTCTGGTTCAGGTTCAGGTTCAGGTCTAAGTCTGCGTTCGGGTTCCCTACCTGGCCTCGTTCTTTTTGAATCATGTCTCAAGGTATGAGCCAAACCAGACCCGCTTCGCTACCTGAACCGGACCGGACCCGCTCCGCTTCGCCCCGCCAACAGACCCGCTCCGCAGTCAGGATCTGAACCGATCCGCCAATAGTTGCGAACCAGTTGGACTGCCAACGGTTGCGAACCAATTGGACTGTCAACGGGTGCAAACCAGTTGGACTGCCAAAGGTTGCGAACCAGTTGGACGGCCAAAGGTTGCAATGGTTGGGTCGAAAGGTTGCAGCCTTTCCTCGGATTCGAACCTGTTGGCCCCTCCTAAAGGCTATATAAAGGGCTCCAATTCTCAATTGAAAGACACACCAATTACAACACCAAGAGCAAACATTTCTCTTCTCTCTCTCTGAGTTCTGAACACTTCAATTTTTCTGCGTTCTGAACTGGGGAGTAGAGTTCTGAAGTGACTTCCAAAAGGGAAGTGGGAAATCCGTAACTCGGTTTCCAAAGCGACTTCCAACGGAGATTCTGCAAAATGTTCTGAAAGAGGAATCAGAAAATTCAACAGATTCTTTTATAAGAATTGTTGTCTGAATCTGGTACTTCTGAAGAAAGATATTCTTCTACCTTTCTTCGTCCTCAACAGTGGGTGCTCCTCCAGAGAGTAAAGGCAAATATTCGTTTGAAATTTGTCCTTGTACCGCTGCTTCAACGATCCTGTGAAGGTACTGGTTGACTACGGTTCGACCGTACGGTGATTTGGTAGTGCTATCCAAATACCGTGAAAGAGTGTTGTATCTTGGGAGACCAGCGTCCATTATCCCGTTAGCACTGGTGCGGGGGACGTAATTGTCTTAAGGAGATTCGCTTTAAGCGTACCTCACTCTAAATACTGTATAAGTGGATTAAGTCCTTTATACAGGGGATATACTGTACAGTATATCGAGACTGACTTAGATTCAGTCTAATTGGTGCTTTAACCAAGGAAGGAATTGAAAGGTGGTTCTTAAATTAAGGAACGTTCTATTAAACGGAAAATCTCCCACCTGATATTTGCCGACCTGGCCAATTAGATTGTTGATATCTCAGTGATCTTGATTAGTTGTCAGATTGATTCCTGTTAAGCAGAATACCCAACAATCTTAAGATAATTAACATTGAAGTTTCTTACTTCTGTTCTGCTTGAACTTGCAGAAGATGTCTGAGACTAATCAAGATAGCTCAAGCAAGGCACCAAACATGCTACAAGCATTGGTGCCTGCTCCACTTCCTAACCCGAAGCCGGAGAAGCCAGGAAAATTTGATGGCACAGAATTCAAGAGGTGGCAACAGAAGATGCTCTTCTACTTGACCACTCTTCATCTGGCCAGATTCCTGGAGGAAAATCCACCAGAGCCTGCAACTGATGCATGGACTCAATGTGACTTCCTTTGCCGAAATTATGTTTTAAATGGACTGGATGACTCTCTTTACAATGTCTACAGTCCTATAACAACGGCAAAGAAGTTATGGGTCAGTCTTGACAAGAAGTACAAGACTGAGGATGCTGGTACCAAGAAGTTCGTCGTAGGACGATTTCTGGAGTACAAAATGGTGGACAGCAAGACTGTAATCAGTCAGGTGCAAGAGTTCCAACTTATCTTGCACGAGATAAAAGCCGAAGGTATGATCCTACCTGAAACTTTTCAGGTTACTACTATCGTGGAGAAACTCCCACCTGCATGGAGAGATTTCAAGAACTACCTTAAGCACAAGCGAAAGGAGTTGAAGTTGGAAGATCTCATTGTGAGGCTTCGAATCGAGGAGGACAATAGAAAGTCCGAGAAAAGGAGCAGTAAGAACTCCTACGAAGCAAAAGCCAATGTGATCGAAGACTCAAAGGGAAAAGCGTCTACTTCCAAAGGCTTAAAGCGGAAGAAGACTTCCCAGGGGTACAAAGGCAAGGTCCAAGAAGGAAAGAACATGCGCTTCAAGGGAACTTGCTACATCTGCAACAAAGAGGGGCATAAGGCGAATGAATGTCGCAGCCGTCTCAAACAAAACAAGAATCTTGTTGATGGTCTTTTTAAAGACAATGTTGCAGTGGTAGACAAAAAGTCTGTGTATTTGTACCCGAAGCTTATAAATAAAGGAAATTCTTCTGTTTATTTGCTTGAGTCTCCTATTTTGTGGCATGCTAGATTAGAGCATGTAAATTACAAGTCTTTGAAGAACTTGTCTAATCTGGGATATATTCCTAAACTCAACTTGGAAGAAATTCGCAAGTGTGAGATTTGTGTTGAGGCCAAGTTGGCGAAAAATTCATTTCACTCAATTGATCGAAATACAAAACCTTTAGGGTTAATTCATAGCGATCTGTGTGATTTGAAGTTTATGCCAACTAGAGGCGGTAAAAAGTATTTCATTACTTTTATTGATGACTGTACAAGATACTGTTATGTGTATCTTTTAAACAGTAAGGATGAGGCAATAAATATGTTTATAACATATAAGGCCGAAGTTGAGAATCAACTCAACAAGAAAATCAAGATTCTAAAATCCGATAGAGGCAGAGAATATGACTCAAATGATTTTAGTGAGTTATGTGCTAGTTTTGGTATAATACATCAAACAACAGCACCATACACTCCTCAGCAGAATGGAATTGCTGAACGGAAGAACAAAACTTTGAAGGAGATGGTTAATTCCATGCTCGTAAGTTTTGGAGCTCCGCAGAACTTGGGGGGGAAGCTCTATTAACTGCAAATTATATTCTAAATAGAGTACCCCACAAGAAACTTGGTCTTATACCATTTGAGTTATGGCATGGAAGGACACCTTCCTACCATTACCTCAAAATGTGGGGGTGCCTTGCAAAGGTGCTGGCACCATTACCTAAAAAGACTAAGTTGGGAGCAAAAACTATGGACTGCGTATTCATAGGCTATGCCTTGAATAGTAGTGCCTACAGATTTCTGGTTCATAAATCAGAAATACCAGATATTCATGTAAACATGATTATCGAATCTCGAGATGCTGTGTTCTTTGAAGACATCTTTCCGTACAAACGGGATGCAGATAAGACTTCTGGGAAAAGAACACACGAGATGGCGTTCAGGGACGAAAGCCCCGAGGAACCAATTATTAATGCGGAAACTGAACCAAGAAGAAGTCAGAGATCTAGAATCTCAAAATCTTTTGGTCCAGATTTCATAGCATACGCTATTGAGAGCGAGTCTCAAACTTTTAAAGAGGCTATGTCAACCCCAGAAGCACAAATGTGGAAAGAAGCTATAAATAGCGAAATAGAATCCATACTAAGTAATCATACTTGAGAATTGGTAAACTTCTCCTGGCAGTAAACCAATTGGGTGTAAGTGGATTTTCAAAAGAAAATTAAAACCCGATGGATCTATCGATAAGTATAAGGCTAGATTAGTATCCAAGGGTTATCGACAAATAGAAGGACTTGACTACTTCGATACTTATTCACCAGTAACAAGAATAACGTCCATTCGGATGTTAATTGCAATTGCAGTATTGCACAACTTAGATATCCATCAAATGGATGTCAAGACTGCATTCTTAAATGGTGAATTAAGTGAAGAGATATATATGGAGCAACCAGAAGGATTTAAAGTCAAGGACCAAGAACACAAGGTGTGTAAATTGGTAAAATCCTTATATGGTTTAAAGCAGGCTCCTAAACAATGGCATGAGAAATTTGATAGTGTCATGATCAAAGATGGATTCACTATCAATGAATGCGATAAGTGTGTTTACACGAAAACAGTTGGAAACGTATGTATCATTGTTTGTCTTTATGTAGACGACATGTTGATACTTGGGACTAATATTGAAATTATTAAGTCCACTAAAAGAATGTTATCCAACAGTTTTGACATGAAGGATCTGGGGGTTGCTGATGTAATTTTAGGAATTAAAATTACTAGAACACCAGATGGAATCAATCTATCTCAATCTCACTATGTGGATAAGATGATAGAAAGATTTAAGGATTATGGGATAAAAGAGAATATAAATCCTTTTCTCCCACACGTCCACCTTCATAAGAATACAGGAACTGGAATACGCCAGTTGGAGTATTCTCGGATTATCGGAAGTCTAATGTATTTGATGAATTGCACTAGACCCGATATTGCTTACGTTGTAAGCAAGTTAAGTAGATACACTAGCAATCCTAGTGATCTACATTGGACCGCTCTACTACGAGTATTGGGTTACGTATCACATACCAAGGAATATGCCTTGAGATATGGACAGTATCCACCTGTACTGGAAGGATATAGTGATGCTAATTGGATTGCAGATTCTGAGGAATCAAAATCAACTAGCGGATACGTATTTACTCTAGCAGGAGCAGCGGTATCATGGAAGTCTTCTAAGCAAACATGTATTGCCCATTCCACTATGGAATCGGAATTCATAGCCTTAGATAAGGCTGGAGAAGAAGCAGAATGGCTTCGACAATTCTTAGAAGATATACCATTATGGCAAAAGCCAGTGCCCGCTATATGTATATACTGCGATAATCAAGCAGCTATATCTAGGGCACAAAATGTTATATACAACGGTAAGTCTAGACATATTCGTCGTAGACATAATACCGTGAAGCAGTTGCTCTCAAATGGAATTATCTCTATTGACTTTGTATCGTTAAAGGATAATTTAGCGGATCCGCTTACTAAAGGTTAAGTGGAGAGCGTATAAACTGCGCATCGAGGGGAATGGGTCTAAAAACCTAACTTACCAAGTCAGCTTAATGGAAACCTCACTTAGCGACTGGAGATCCCACGGACTAAGTTCAAGAGGAAAAACTAGTTATGATTGACTCAGCAAGTAAGCACTTGGGAGCTTGACTCCAATCCATTCCTAAGGTGCACATAAGTGCTTTTCTACAAGTGGGTTAAGTATAAGCTTAACGCTTTTAATGATGCCTATATCTTGTTTCTAAACAAGTGGAGTAGAGTAGACTACTCTTAATAGGTCCATCACCTATGTGAGTATAGAGTTGGGTCGGCTCTTTGGGAATTTCTATGGAGGCTGTTATTCCCTAAAGATACTCTCTGAAACCAAGAATGTCCAGGGCCAAAACGGACACAACCGAGAACCAAAGTTAATTTGGAAAGTCACTGTGTGAAGCTTGTTGACTTGGCTTACACTAACGGCTAACAGTTCAAGACCTAGTTCACTGATTAGCCAGTAAGTCCGATAAAGCTCTCGCTATGGAAGGTTCAAGACCTAGTTCACCTATCCTTATGCAGTTTCTTTTCTCAAGTACCTTTCACAATAGAGTCACTCTCTTTGTGTGTCATTCCTTGAATCTCCATTCATTGTGAGGGATTGTTGGAATTGAAGAATATGAAGGCGAATCTTCGAGTTGAATTATGGCGAGATCCGTTGATCGAATCAACTGGATGATGGTTGGAGTGTGTTCTCCTTCCATTGGGGATGAACATGGTATATTCACATGTTCAATTCCGACTTCGAATGAATGAGATATTCAAGTCCAAATATTGCCTAATTTAAAGCCAAAACGGGACTAAAGGTAGCTAAAAGCATTTAGTCCCACATTGGCCATGGGATGGAAGTTTGTGGTGTATATATAGAGAAAATTGAGAACAAAGGGCGTGCCCTTTGGATACTTGGAGTTTTCGCGCGCGAAAAGGAGGGAACTATGCCCAGGCATGCATGCGCACGCGCGCCGCCGGTGCAGGTGCCGGGGCCGGGCTCGGGCTCGGGCCCGGGTCCGGGCATGGGTCTGGTTCAGGTTCAGGTTCAGGTTCAGGTCTAAGTCTGGGTTCGGGTTCCCTACCTGGCCTGGTTCTTTTTGAATCAGGTCTCAAGGTATGAGCCAAACCAGACCCGCTTCGCTACCTGAACCGGACCGGACCCGCTCCGCTTCGCCCTGCCAACAGACCCGCTCCGCAGTCAGGATCTGAACCGATCCGCCAACAGTTGCGAACCAGTTGGACTGCCAACGGTTGCGAACCAATTGGACTGTCAACGGGTGCAAACCAGTTGGACTGCCAAAGGTTGCGAACCAGTTGGACGGCCAAAGGTTGCAATGGTTGGGTCGAAAGGTTGTAGCCTTTCCTCGGATTCGAACCTGTTGGCCCCTCCTAAAGGCTATATAAAGGGCTCCAATTCTCAATTGAAAGACACACCAATTACAACACCAAGAGCAAACACTTCTCTTCTCTCTCTCTGAGTTCTGAACACTTCAATTTTTTCTGCGTTCTGAACTGGGGAGTAGAGTTCTGAAGTGACTTCCAAAAGGGAAGTGAGAAATCCGTAACTCGGTTTCCGAAGCGACTTCCAACGGAGATTCTGCAAAATTGTTCTGAAAGAGGAATCAGAAAATTCAACAGATTCTTTTATAAGAATTGTTGTCTGAATCTGGTACTTCTGAAGAAAGATATTCTTCTACCTTCCTTCGTCCTCAACAGTGGGTGCTCCTCCAGAGAGTAAAGGCAAATATTCGTTTGAAATTTGTCCTTGCACCGCTGCGTCAACGATCCTGTGAAGGTACTGGTTGACTACGGTTCGACCGTACGGTGATTTGGTAGTGCTATCCAAATACCGTGAAAGAGTGTTGTATCTTGGGAGACCAGCGTCCATTATCCCGTTAGCACCGGTGCGGGGGACGTAATTGTCTTAAGGAGATTCGCTTTAAGCGTACCTCACTCTAAATACTGTATAAGTGGATTAAGTCCTTTATACAGGGGATATACTGTACAGTATATCGAGACTGACTTAGATTCAGTCTAATTGGTGCTTTAACCAAGGAAGGAAATTGAAAGGTGGTTCTTAAATTAAGGAACGTTCTATTGAACGGAAAACCTCCCACCTGATATTTGCCGACCTGGCTAATTAGATTGTTGATATCTCAGTGATCTTGATTAGTTGTCAGATTGATTCCTTTGTAGTAGTGAAATTTTGACCTTCGTCAAGATCTCAACACTTGTCCCACCATGTCATTAGCGTCTCAAACAACAACAAGCTCGACATACCGGTTGGCCCATTGCAGGTCCAAGGAGAAAGCCTTAGGTTCTGTCCCGAGCTCACACTCGACCTGAGATCCCTCTCTGACATCTGCAACTGTCACGTCCCTCCCCGAGTTCATACTGGACCCGAGGTCTCTCTCTGACATCTGCAATTGTCAGGTCCCTCTTTGAGTCCACTCAACTCAAGTTCCTCTACGACCCCACAACAACAGCCCTTCGCAAAGACTCGCATTCACGTTGGATATGGCTCAACGATAGGGTTTCCCGATTCACGGAGTGCGTTACACAGTCAGACTGTCTCCACCTTCTAAATGTGTCAACACTCCTATTTCAGTGAGAGCAGTTATAGATAGTGGCAGATATCTCTGCATATCAATCTGAACAATCAGATGCAGTAATCTAGACAGTTATGAGAAAATCGCAACGTGCTAATCATGCAGTTGCGGAGATCCGAAATATTTGTGCCATCAATCACAATGCCACATGATATTTATGCACTTAGAGGTCCATCGAGAAAGGAGAGCGAACCCTAGAGGATGAAATTTGCAATAGAGTGTTGAGAATTTTTTGTAATCTCTGTGATTTAGTGAAATCTCTATCCCTCTTTGCCCCGTGGTTTTTCCTTCTTGAGTTTTTCACGTAATTCTCTGTTATTTGCATTTGATTTATATTCTCATGTATAATTTGAGTGTAGATAAATTCCCTCCATAAATTTACCGCTACACTTTGAAAGTAACATACCTCAGCTCGGTATATTTTTTGTAATGTAAGTTTACGTCAAAATTTGTTATACTTCTCTTAGCGAGATGGCCCTTGCGTAGCCCACCAAAGAGACGATCTCGCATCCTCTCAAGCCAGGCCCGCCCGGCCGGCCCGGCCCATTGTATCCCTTGGATGGATGACACATATAATCTCCTTTTAATTTACCTTTTTGTTATTAGAATACAATGAGTGCTGCTTTTCTTATGTAACTAAAAAAAAAAAAAGAAAAGAGAAAAAAAAAAACGGTGCAGATCGATTCTAACGAAGGATCCAGAAAGGCAACGGCTGATTCTGTTTCCCAATAAATCTCTGGCTCCTTTTTAAACGGCCAATACATCTAGCCCCTCTCTTGCTCGCTTCCCCTCAAACCCTAGAAACCCTAATTTTCCTGATCCAGTGCGCTCCATCGAAGTCCGCAGCCATGCCAAAGGACGTGAAGAGCTCCGAGCACGATGGAGCGAGCCCTGGGTAGGAGATCTCGACGCGATTCCTCTCTCTCTCTCTCTCTCTCTCTCTCTCTCTCATGCCTGTCTTCTTGTTTCTATTTCGTGGTTGCAGGAAGATCTTTGTCGGGGGCTTCCTAGAGACACGAGCCAAGGTGAGTTTTTCTCGGTTCAGCTCAAATGTTTAGTTTTCTCGGTTCAACTCAAATGTTTAGTTTTCTCGATTCGTGTTTCGCTTTCTTGATTTTGTTGATTTTTAAGAACTTGGATCTTTTTCAGTTTAGTTGTTATTGTTGTTGTGTATATGTTTCTTGCTCTCGCGTTGTTGTCTTGTGCTGGATGAGCATGTCAAGGTGCAATTTTTTGTGGGGTTTTCTTTTAATACTGACAAGTTTAGTTCTTTTGTTTCTCTGTTGATTGATTACACTACTCTAAGTTGGTTTCTTAGGATATTAGATCTTTTTGCATCAGTAACATTAACGAAATACCATTGGAAATTCCCTTTAGCTTACCTTTAACTTCTTCTGTGCTACTAACTTGTACATTTTATTTTTGATTGTATAACCTTCAACTAGTTGTAGGAAATTTCCTTCAGGTTTTGGGGCTAAATAAGAATTTGACACTGAATACCTTTTTGTGCTCATGTCCTTTCCCTTAAGCTCCTATTTATATAATGAGCATGCAAGTCTAAGCTGAAGATTCGGGTAGGAAGAGTTGGCCCGGTTGGGTGCTAAAGATTAGTTCCCACTCTTACCTTCTGTGGTAGTCAAAATTTGACCCTGACTAGGATGATGACACATGTCCAACTATCGAGGGGTTCTCCCGAGACATTCACAACTCTCAAAGTCCATCCCGAAGCCTTTGTCACATCCGGTATTCTCGTAGTTGTCCTCCACCCTGAAGACATTTTCGACCTGGAACCACATTCCGCTAGTTCGAGGCCTTTACCACTCAGAAGTCCTCACCTCCTCAGGGTCTTCTCCACTCTGAGACCCTCCCTGCTCCGAGGCTTCAGCTCTGAACCTGAAGCTCTAACAACAGATCATTTTTGATCTCCGTCGGTAGTTATGCAATTCCATTCTCCCCCACGTTCTGCAGTCCCAACCAACCAACGTCGGTGATCACGCTCGTTAAGAAATCCAGCACGTGCAGATTGGACAGTTACAACAATTCATCAATTTCGCCTTCACGCAAACATCCTTGTCAGGTATATACTATTCTTCTCCAAGGAGAAGGTGGTTGCTTCTTGAACCCTAAAAGCACACATACCACCACACTAACAGTTTTTCTGTGCCAGTCCACCCACTATACTAGCAGTTTCCTTGTGCTAGTTCACAAAAAACATTGGTAGTTTTGTTTGCTCGGTTCTCACGTTTTCATCTATTGATTTTCACGTCTGAGGGTCTTAAGCCAGCACCACACCGGTGCTCCTAACCTGAAAATGTCTCTTCTTTGTCTGCTATGACAGGTCCGATCGGGAGCGTCCAGTCACTTGTGATGGAGATTCATCCACTGCAAAAATGGTGAGATTTATCTACAACAAATTGATGCTTTCTTTGAGATCTTAAGTTTACACTCGATGTCTCCCTCCATTCTGATCAAACATTTCTGAAAAAGCTCTCTTCTAGCGTCGATGCCCCAAGAAGCAGACGATCACCCACAAAGTGGCCCTTCCAAAGGCGGCACCAATATAAACACTGGGGCACGATCCCCTACACGCAGCCAATCGCGAGCTCATCACAGATGACCCGACTTCTCGTCTCAGGGGATAGCCACTAGCACTTAATGTCGCTGTACGAAGGTCAGATCCTTCAGATGCTTACTGATATGAAGGAGCAAATGGAGCAGCAAGCCCGATCAAATCGTGATCGAGAGCAGGCGGTTCCTGATCGCGAAGATACTGTTTGTGAACAGGGGGCGTTGAGACAACTCAACGATCAACTCCATGTTCAAATCGATGCCCTTCAAAGCACTTAGGCGCAAATGTAATCAGAGGATGAATCCGAAAGACGGGAGACGCAGGGCGATGGGCCCATCACGGATCTGAGGCAGCTCAGACCAATGTCTCCCCTATGCGAAGATGGCTCCGACAATGAAACTAACTTCTCTCATTACCAAATGGAAGTTCAGCGCGACCAGACTTAAAGGAAGATCGAGAAGTTCCTAACATCAGAACCCTTGACGAACTGGGCCAAAGGCGGATCCAGGAGGCGAAATTGCAATTCTGTAATGGGCCGACACTGACAGCTGTTAAAGTTTTCGACTCTCTGTTCGTAGAGATCTTGGAGTATGAGTTTCCGAAGAAGTTTATGACTCTAACCGTCGACTATTACTCCGGAGTGAGCGACGCAGTTTCACACATTAGACACTTTCGAGATAAGATAGTCTACTCCCGCAATGACGCTCTCATGTGTCTAACTTCTGTCCAGCCTGAAATGCATGACCTCAGATTTGTTTTACTTTTTGTCACCACATTCTCGCGACTTCGACGAGGTAACCGAGGCATTCCTCACTTAATACGCCTCCCGTTGAGAGGCCAAAATGAACAGCCACCACCTCCTCTTCGTCAAAATGAGGCAGGGTGGCATCCTCAAGTCCGACATCGGCTACTTCCAGAGCCATTTGGTAAAGTTTCCAATTGCGGTGAGGATATCTCTGCGCTTGTGTTCATCAGTGGGCTGCAGATTTTTTCACTCTAGACAAATATCTGCTGAAGCATGATGTCACTAGGATGAGTGAAGTTGTAATGCCTCGATCCCGCATGTACGGAGACGTTACTGCGACGTATATACGCAGGGTGAAAATACCCTCACATATATACGCTAAGCATCAATACAGGTAAGAATCAGAGTAAGCAAGGATTATTTTTCTTGAAAAATAGATTCAGGAGGTAGTTCCACAGATTCAAGAGGTGCCCCCCATAGATTCAAGAAGTGGCCCCCCACCACGTGTATGGTGTGGCACTTTGCTCCGTGTGGTACTTTGCTCTGTGTGGGGAATAGATTCAAGAGGTAGCCCCCACAGATTCCAGAGGTGGCCCCCACCACGTGTGTGGTGTGATACTTTGCTCCGTGTGGCACTTAGTTCTATTTAGGATCCGTCAGACGCTAACATGATTTTGGTATACATCTTCGTCATCCCGACTCCAGGCATGCTCCGCCGGACGCCGATATGACTGTGCTATTAACAAGAGTAACAGTGCAAGGGACATGAGTAAATGGAATACAAGAGTTTAGGAATACCAGATGTCTGGTAGTAGTATAATAATCATGTCAAGTCCCCTGTAAAAGTGATAATCATGAATATGCAATGTAATACAAGTGTCAAGTGTAATAGTATCTAGTCAGGTGTCACAACATCGGTCAAGTGTATCAGTATCAAGTGATAGCATATATCAAGTATCAAGTGATAGGATGTCAATCGTCAGGTGTTAGGTTTTTAGGTGTTAAGTGATAACATGTCAAGTACCATCAGGTGTCAGGGATCAGGTGTCAAGTATCGGTGTCAGATATCAAGTGTCAGGGATCAGGTGTCAAGTATAATAAACATATCAGTGTCATGTAATTAACATGTCGGTATCAGGTGAGTTGAATACAGAGTTACAACATCATATGTCAGGTGATCATCCGGTCATGTAACATGATACAGGAGGACAATATAGTTAAACATTTTAAACTCTTCACAACCATATCTATAATAACAATAAATTAACCTATTAATTAGCTATGCGAAGCCGAGCGAAGCGGGAGCGTATCTAGGCAGGCATACCCAATACAAGTATAATACCAGTTCAATGAGTTATAATAACTACCAGTAGGTGTTTGTACATGTTAATATTAGAAATCACTCGCATATCATATGTCAACTCGTATAACGATACATCATGTATTAAAAGCCAGAATAATATTCACCCAGCATGTAACAATAGTAAAAAAATACTCGTCCAATGTAAAATATAGTATTGGTTCAAATACTGAAAAGGAGTACTCCTTGTCCTAGAAAAAGGTACTCGCGTAAATCATCAGAAAACGGCGTAAAATACTGGAACACCAGAAACATGTGCACGCCACCAATATTTAATAAAATATAAATATATAAATATGGAGAGTAGGAGAGAATCGACAAAGAGGGAGAGACAACAGGAGAGAGAACAGGGAGAGAAAAGAGGAGACAACCCCCTGCTGCCCACGCAGCCAGGGCCAGAGGCTCTGGCTGCTGCGCCCTGGCCGCGCGCCCAGGTGGCGCAGGGGAGGAACGGCGCCGCCCGCCGCCGGTGCCGGAAAGATGGGGAGGGGAGTTGAGGTGAAGGGTGGTTTTGATGATGAAATTGGAGGAAGTAATGGAATTGAAAGTGGTGGTGATGTAATTGGAGGGAGGAGGTTGTGGTGGTGGGGTAGGTGGTTGTGGTGGAATTTTGGTGGAGATGAGGGTGGATTTGGTGGTTGAAGGAGGTGGAGGTGGATTTGAGTAAAATTGGAGAGGTAATTGAAGAGAAGGGAGGTGAAGTAGAGGGGGCTTGGGGGAGGCGGCGCTGGCTGGGGGGCGGCGCGACGGCACAGGTAGTGCTGGCGGCGGCGGTCAAGGGGAGGGGAGGAGAGAAGGTTGGTGAGAGGGAAAGGGAAATTGAGAGAGGAGAGAGAATGGGGGAAAAAGAGGAAAAGAAAGGAGAAGGGGAGGGATGGGCTGTTGCTGTCGCTGTCGTTCAGTTTGCAGGGGATGGGAAGATGGGGAGCAGGTGGGAGAAAAGAAAGAAAGAGAAGGAAAAAGAAAAGAAAAGAAGAAAAGGAAAAGTAAAAGGAAATATGATAAAATAAGTAATTAAAATATATTATTAATAATAATTAAGTAGAATAAAATAGGATAATTTAGTAAAAGAGAAGGAAAAAGTAAGAAAGGAAAATAATTGGTAAATAATATTATTATTTAAATTGGGTAAAAATTGACTTTCAAAAATGTTTTCAAAAATTTTTAAAAACAAAAAATTTATTTTAATCTGCCTGGTGAAATCGGATTTGAGAAATTCAATTTGGTTTTCAAATTAAAAATCTTAGAATCTTCTGGCAATACGGTCGACACCAACTGGTTGAATTCGATAAATTCAGAAAAATTTTCAAAAATACATTTAGATGGAAAATGAGATCTTAAGAAGTAATGTGAAAGTCGTTTTTAGAATTCAACTCCATTTAAAAAGTAAAAATTTGGGAATCGGCTAGCGATATCGTTCAACATCGGTTTTGAAGATTTGACAGAATAATTTTGAAAATTTCAGAAAATCATGAAAAATCTAAAATATTTAGAAAACAATGTTTGAAACTGAAATCGATCAAATCTGACTATTGGAAAGACCAAATCGAGCAATACACTAGGTTCGGATCCCCGTTCAGACTTGGGTTGACTCTGAGTCCGTGAATCCGGATCCAATACAAAACAATTACAAATAATCATAAAACAAAAACAAATACAAAAACTAAATAAAAAAGAACGATAAAAAAATCAAAATACATATCTAAGTACGTATTCTGGGAACGGGGTGTTACAGAAGTCCTGTCCCGGGCCAGCCTTACATTCAATTGGAGGAAGCTAAAAGAGTTCCGTCAATAACTCTCTAAAATGCGACAATGACAGAGAGAAGATGAATTTGCAACACGAAACTTTGACCTATGCCAACAACCAGAATTGGGGGCAACTCGCCTTTTCAGGAAGTAGGCGTTCCTGATTCTCTCTCTGAATTCACTCTGAGCCTTCAGAGCAGAACAACATTTCACTCCGCTGTGGCTCCCATTAACGAAGTCATCAGTGCTATCAAGGACCAACCATGGATGAGGTGCCCGAAGCCGATCTAACACGACCCTGCATTTTCTTGAGCGGAAGATTACTGTTCTTTTCACGACATTAAGAGACAATCGCCCACTGCAGAAGCCTCCGGTGGTACTTGGAAGAACTTGTCCGCGAAGGCTTCCCAGAGAGCACTTTCTTAGTCCCGAGGCGCCTCAATGGAAGTCAGTCAAGCGCTCGGCTCCTGCTCAGTCACAACATATGATCATCCAGTACAAGGAGATTGAGTGATCCCGTACATCCAATGAAGATGGGAGTACCTTCTCTGATAACACACCCCGTTATTTCAATTAAATTTCATGTACTATTTCTCAAATTATCGAATAAAATTAAATTTTGCTATGAACCATTTCAACATACCCCCTGATGGAAGTGTCTCCGATCAGAGTCTCCGATGTGTGTACGTTCTGTTATGGGAATGTTCTTTACTCGGAGTCAACAACACAAGCATTTACTTGTAATACCCTGTTCCTGGAATACATACTTAGATATGTATTCAGATTTTTCGATCGTATTATGATTTACTTTCTCTATTTGTTTTTTGTGAATATTTATGCGATTATTTTGCATTGGATCCGGATTCGTGGACTCGGAGTCCGTCCTAGTCTGAATCGTGGACTCGATTCTAGTGTATTGCTCGATTTGATTTTTTTGGGTAGTCAGATTTGACCGATTTCAGCTTCAAACATTATTTTTCAATATTCTAGATTTTTCATGATTTTTTGAAAATTTTTCAAATAATTTATAAAATCTTCAAAATCAGTATCGGCCATATCACTGGTCAATTTCAGGATTTTTAATTTACAATCAGAGTTGAATTTCTGCATTCCGCTTTCATATTACTTTTTAGAATAACATTTTCTACTTTAATGCATTTTGTGTATTTTTCTGAATTATCAAAGTTCGACTGATTTGGTATCGACCAGTTTTCAGGATTTTTAATTTACAAACAGAGTGAAATTTTTAAATTCGCTTTCACATTATCTCTTAAGATCATAATTCTATCTTAATGTATATTTGGTGAATTTTTGAATTTATCAGAACTCTGTCAGATTTGGTGTCGGTCAACATCGCTGGTAGATTTCAAGATTTTTATTTTAAAAGTAAGATTTTATTTTTTGAAACTGATTTCATATTATTCCTCAGGAGGATGTTTCTACCTCTGGCTGTTTTTGGGGGGTTTTTGAACAGTCGATATTTCCTGACATTAGTAAATATTATTATTTTATGGAATTTTTCATTTTTTCTTTTCTTTTCTTTTCCCCCAACTCCACCTATCACCCACTCCCCTTCATTTAATACACCTCCCCTCCACTCCCTTTCAATCTCTCTTTTCCTTTTCCTTTCCTTTTCCTTCTTCCTCTCTCCCTCTCTTCTCCACTTGGGCGACGACCACCCCGGGCCCACACTGACCACCTCTGGTGACCTTATCGCCATCGTCAAGCCCCAGCGGCCGCCCCCTACTCCATCTCCATTCCTCTAATCTCCAATATCTCCATCAATTTCACTAAAACCCACTTCCATCTCCATCTTCAAATTAATCACCACAACCACCACCAAATTCCCTTCTCTTCCTCAGTCTCAACTCCCACCACCTCCTCCCATCTCCCTCCCCTAATTCATCACCTTTATCAATTTCATCACCACCACAAGCACCACCACCTTAATCTCCACCCATCACCTCTAACACAACCCAAACACTTCGCACCCTTCTCTTTTGGTTGGCGGCGCCACCGCCGGCCACCAATGGTCGGCGGCGCCCCCGGCGCGTCCCCGACGACCAGGCCGTGGGGCCCCTGGGGCCTATGCGTGAGAAGAGGGGGCTGCTGCCCCTCTTTCTACTGTCCCTATCTCCCTCGACTGTCTCCCCCTTTGTTTCTTTCTGATTCTCTCTTTAGCTCTTTCTTTCTCTTCAGAATTCTCTCTAGCTCTTTCTCTTTCTCTAGGTCTTTCTCTTTCTAGCTCTTTTTTAAAAAATAATTATTTATATTTTAATATTTGGAGGCGTGCACGTGTTCCTGGGATTCCGGATTTTACGATAATTTTCTAAAGACTTTACGCGAATGTCACCTCGTTTTGGGTTTTCACGCTTTGTCGGGTCGACTATGTATTTATTATTGTATTTGGATTGTATTCGTATTTGCATTGGGCCGTGCTCTTGTATTTGTATGTGACCGAGTACCAGGATAAGTACATGTATATGCTTATGACGAATGGTTGTACTAGGGTAGTTTATTTCTTGTATATGTACCATGCCTGCGATGTTACTACTGTCTTATTACGTGTATGTGATTGTCACTAACACTTTTGCATGTACTATACTAACAATCGGGCTGCGTTCAGCCGGGCTTTATATGCCCAACCTTCGGGTTGCGTTGAGCCTCCAGGCTCTCTACACAGCCTCCGAGTTTCACTACTCCACGGTAATCTATATATTACCACGTTTGTATGCGTGCTCGTGTGGTACTAACATCTCGTGCAGGTACCCTTGTACCGACTGTGGGTTTCTGCCCACTTCCGGGCTAGCTACCCAATTGATTTTAGGCCTGCACCCTTATGAGTTTCGTGGTAACTATCGATAATGCGCTTGGACCCCGAGCGTACATTAGCCTCCTGGCTCTTGCCCACTTCCTCGAAAGAGTGCGCTTAGTCCGTCAGGTCTCTCATGCTCCGCCTGGTAGGTATGTTTAGCGCTCAGCGCTTTATCACTAGATTCATCTAGATGAAAATTTGCCAGATTTTAGACTCGCCTTTTAAGCCGAGTCATTATAGTAGCTCCGTCAAGCGCTATAGGGATTAAACACTGTTTACTGTCCATACCTCCAGCTTGCTTAGCTCGGCTTGGATGTTCGCTTGCCTGCTAATCGCCTGCTTGCCAGTTTATCTATTCTCCTATTAATAATTGTGTAGAGTTTGAAATTTTACTTGTACTGTTTTCTTGAGACTGCATGATTTTCTGGTATTTGTACTGATCTCTTATATCAACACTGTTTTTCTGTATCGCTTGACATCCTTTCACTTCATGAGCTAATATTTACCATGCTGTCTCCCGTCACCTCACCTGTTAATCACCTGACAACTGATACCTGACTCCTGACTTGTAACGGTATCACATCTTTTGTACCTGAATCCAGAGGGATGGCGAGTGGAGCTAAATGCCACACGGAGTAAAGTGCCACACTACACACGTGGTGGGGGCCACCTCTAGGTATCCACATCGCGTCCTCTTTACACGTGTTACCCGTAATGCATATGGTATGGAGCAAAGTGCCACACACACATGGTGGGAGCCACCTCTTGGTATCCCTGGGGCCACCTCTAGGTATCCACTACCGCATCTGTAGCTTCCTGCCTTCCTGATCCAGCATCTGACACGTAACAATTATAATGTTAGGAATGTGGGATATTTGGTCTCTCCTTCGTTCGGATACTGGTACTCTCATATCAGATCTATAAGTTTTACTTGAGTACACATCCTAATATGAACTACTAGTGGTATGAGACACTGGTAGGGAGATGATTGAAATATCAGACAGTACTGATGTTTATTATTGAATTTCCTGATCTTTTGTTTACTGATTTGTACCGGCATGCTTGTGACCTAACACATGACCCTGCATCCCTGCATCAGATATAACTTAATTAGCAAACAATAATAAAGTCAGGGGCGCGGGTGTTATTGAATCACTTCCTCATCCGAATAATGGTATCTGTATATCAGAGTTCGGATTGGGTTTTACCGGAATGCGGAACCGGTGTGAATGTCAATGGTATGGGACACTGGAAGGAGATGATTGGAATAATAGGCGACACTGATTATTATTCTATGATTAATCCTATTCATTACCTATATATGATTTCTGTGACACTGTGATTATTCCTGACATTCTTATTCTGTTACATTGAGACAACTCAAGTTGTATAAGCTCATGTTATGGTGACATGGGGCATATGGTATATATATGAGAGTTTCTTGTTTGGATTATTCCTTCGACATACTTATCTCATGAAGTCGTAAACTGGGTTTGTAGCTGGTTTGGCGTGTTTGCTTTCATCGAGTTTTACTTTGAATTTCTGGTTTTATGATTATTATTATTATTATTATTGTATTTTATATGCTTACATCCTGCCTTATCACTTGTATTCTATTCCACCAGTCTCCTGCTCTTGTCATATTATATCATACATGTTCCCTACTTGATATCAATTACTATCTTTCCACTTGCTCATGTATGCCTGTGCTGACGGCACGGTTTTCAATACATGCTCTTTTAATTCGGATTTATCGATACACACGTGCTTATTCCTGTACGCTATTTGGCATTCACCACACCACTCGTTGGAGAGTTTCTGACTCTCCTGGATCCTCATGTCCAGATCCTGCAGCTTGAAGCTTGTGGATTCTCCCGGTTGCTGATCAGAGATGCGCAGCTGTAGCGTGGATCATCAACAGTCCGTCTGAGTCCCTATCCTTCCAGGCCCCTTGCTCGGCTTTTGAGTTTCCCCTTCGTGACTCGTGAGCGCCTTTTGTATTGTTCATACTTGTATATCTCTTTGTACTCTGACAATTGCGCCTATCGGTGATGTAATATTCTTGTAATATTGTGTCACATCTTGTGATAACTTCGTAATTGTACTCATATGTTCGAATGTATAATGAATTACATATTTTCGAACTCTGATTCTTGCATGTACTGATGCTTAGCGTATATATGTAGGTATTTTCGATCTACGTATATACGTCGCCATAACGTCTCCGTACCCTCAGCATCGGGGTGTTATATAACCTACAGGTTCCATCTCGATTAACTTACAAGCATTCAAAACCCTCCACTGTGGGAGTTGTCTCACGTTCAATTCTTGTCTCGCTGATTGGAGTGTCCCCTATCAGAATCTCTGATGCTTGTACGCTATGTTGTGGGAGTGTCCCTCACTGGGAGACTGCACCACAAGCACTAACGTACTGACTCTCTCTCGATTAGCCTACAAGCAGTTGAAACCTTCCGCTGTGGGAGTGTCTCCCGCTCGGAGTCCTTGCCCACTAATGGGAGTGTCTCCCCTCAGAATCTGTGATGCTTGTATTTTTCGATGTGGGAGTGTCCTCCACTCAGAGATGGCAACACAAGCACCAGCCTATATGCTCTTTTTTAATTAGCTTATGGGCAGTCTAAGCGCTTCGCAGTTTGGATCTCCCCCACGTGGAATCCAAAGTTTGCAGGTACCGTTGATGAGATTATCTCTAATTGGAAACAACAACGCAAACTCAGTGACACACTGTTGCCAACCAACCATTCCAGAGATATAGATCAATACTCTGAAAAGACATGATCATATCAATAACAAAAAGATTATGGTAAAAATAAATCAGGCAAAATCTAAATTATTTCCATTCCAAAAGATATTTTCATTTCAAAGCTATTTTCATTTCGAGCACCATTCCATTAAATTTATTGGTTACATCTGATAAGAGTAATATAAGATATTTCATTACATCTCTATGTTTACATTTTTGAAAAGAATACATCAGATTCGAATCCAGACACTCCAATTCATCCCACTAGTTCCACCTCACCTCTAAACTCAGAGGACACACTCAGAGTCACATGGGAACATTTACCGGAAGACATCACCTCTTTGTTCATGCCACCATCCGAAGGTCCCAGAATCGGTGAAGAGAAGACCGAGAAGCTGAGGCAAGACGGGTTGAAAAGAATGTTTCAACCTGAAACACATTTTTCTTTTTCGCTCCCCTACGACTCCAAGACAGCCAAACTAACGCCACCGTCCTCGCGTTGCAAGAAGGACGAGAAGAACCCCTAAGAAGCCTTGTGAGAGCGAGACAACTCTCCGGAGACCGAAGCCTGCAAGACATGTAAGAAGATGATGGAAGAATCACATTTGCCACACTCCGGTGCCGCCCAGAAGTACAACTACTGAACAGAGACTCCAGATCATAACGGAGACTCCAGGTCACTAGGGCGAAGCTAGCGTCCCTCGGTTTAGGCAAACTGAAGTCCCATCCGTCCCTCTGACGACAACTCCCTATTACAACGATAATGCGCTGTAACAACCCCTTCACGACAACTAATGCGAAGCACCAATCATACTCCATAGAAGAGAGCCTGATCACCACTTCCTTATCCTCCCTCTCATTTTCTTTTCTCCATCTGATGAAGAGAAGAGAACATGGCAGCCCAACAAGGAATGAAGTTAGGGTTTTGAAGCAAGCGTTTTTGAAGAAGACAATGAATGACTCTCATGGATCTCTCTATTTATAGATGGATGAGAAGCCACACTGCCTTCAATTCAAACTATTAATCCCTAAAAAGTCGGCCCACTTCTTGAGATTTTTAGTCAGCAGTAAAGGCAGAAATTAACCATCGCCACCAAACCATAAAACCCTACAATCTTAGTCATAATGATGTCAGGATTCGAGGAGATAAGATGCAACTTTTGAGGAATTCAGCTGATCGATGTGCAGCTGACAACCAGTTGTATAATACAATCTATAATTACTCCATATGATCCACAATGATTCGAAGAGATTCGTCGTACGCTCCTCTGTCTGCAAGCGCCAAAGTGAGTTTAAAGCATTGGGAGTCTCTCCGATCCACTCGCTCCCCCGACTTCTCTTTCACAGGCTCTTGCAAGTTGGGAAGCGGAGGCATCTGTAGTAAAAATTTGACCCACATCATGATGATGACATATGTTCAAACTACTGAGAGGTTCTCTCGCGACATCCACAACTCACATAGTCCATTCTAAAGCCTCCGTCACATTCGGCCTTCCCGGAGCTGCCCTTACCCCGAAGATATTTCTGACCTGGAACCATATTTCGCCACTCTGAGACCTTTACCATTCTGAAGTCTTCACTGCTTCTGGGTCTTCTCCACTTCGAGACCCTCCCCATTCCGAAGGCTTCACCTCCACCTGAAGCTTCAAAATAGATCGCTCTCCGTCGACAGTTATGCAACCCAATCCTCCCCCACCTTCATAACGTGTAACGTTCCCATCAGCGCAAGCAGTTAAGAACATTAACAAATCTCCCTGTATGAAGGGCCTGTTTGTTTCGTTGCAAAACGTCGCAAGTCTAAGTCGTAAAATGAGAATGGAAAAAATGAACTGTAGTAGAGAAAATATATTGTGTTTTACGGTGTTTGGTTGGTAAAGTGAAAGTGTAAATGGTAAAGTATATTGTGTTTATGGTGTTTGGTTGGTAATGTAAAAGTGTAAGTGGAAAAGTTGACCACAAATTAACTGTAGCAGTGATTTAAATATTATAAATACTATTAAATTAAATCTACTATTGCAAATTAAATTGTGTTAATAAATTTGAGATAAAAAATTAATAATCTTAATATTTTATTTATAACAATAATATTAATAAAATATTAGTATAAATAGTAAAATATTACTAAAATATTAACTAAATAAATAATATAAAATTTTAAGAAAATCTAAAGAACGTTAATAAAATTTTAAGAATACTAATAAAATATAAATATTAAAAAATCTTACAAAAATAATAAAATATAGTTATAATATTATAATATTAAAAATACTTGAAAATTATTATAATATAAATTTTATTATAATATTGTTGTAATATTATAGAAATATAAAATTAACAAAGTAAAATATAATTATAATTTAATAATAAATTATCATTATAGTATTATTATACTGAATTATTATAACAATATTAGCATAATAAAATATTAATATAATAATAAAATATATTATGATATTAATAAAGTAATTTTTATATTAAAAAATAAATAATTAAATATATAGTAATTTTACATTAAAGTATAATATTGTTATATTAATAAAATATTAACTCTAAATAAAATAATAAAAAATTGAATAAGTATTAATAAAATAATAAAGTATTAAATAAAAATATTAAATTAAAATAGTAAAATATTAAATATTAAAACAATATTAAAAACAATAAAAAAATTAAAGATTAAAAATATTAAATAATTAAATTAGACTTGTTTTTCAGCGAAGCAAACAACGGAAAATGGAAAAGAAGTTTTACGACTTGCGTTTTGCGGCGAAACAAACACGCCTGAAATCCCAACCAACCAGCGCTAGTGATCACGACCGTTATAACAAATCCAGCATGTGAGATCGTGCACTTACAACAATCCATCAATTTCGCTTCCACACCAGCATCCATGTCAGGTATATATTATCTTTCTTCTCGAAGGAGGTGGTTGCTTCTTGAACCCTAAAAGCGCGCACACACCACCACACTAGCAGTTTTTCTGTGCTAGTGCACTCAACTATACTAGCAGTTTTTCTGTGCTAGTCCACCAAAACACATCGACAGTTTCCCTCTACTTGGCCTGATCAGGAGCGTCTAGTCGCTTGTGGCGGAGATCCATACACCGCAAACGAGTGAGATTTATCCTCACATCTTCACTTTGTGCTTTGACACAAGATCTAGTGCAATGCTAATTCCCTAACCTTTTAAAGCAGAGTATTTAAACTCATGCTTCCTGAAAAGTTAGCATAGGTCAGGCAAATCAGTTTATCCTTTTCTGTCTGTTCCCTGGTGTTTTGAGTCTTGTATCACCTTTCTTGTATTCATAGAAAATACCCCCTCCTTCGCCTGTGCTGCCGATACCAAACAAAAAGAAAATAAAAATCCTTATTATAGAACATTTAACAAATACAATATTTATTTAGCAATTTAGCTCACCAATAATTGGACATCATTTCCCCCAAAAGAATCATAATAACATCGTTGGTAATAAAAAATACTTGTTTATTTGACCTTTAACAACTTCAATAGAAAGACCATTTTAGGACCCACTGGTAAGTAAACTGTTTATTCACCTTATTGTTAATAATATTTTTTCCTTCAGAAAATAGTCATCATAATGCAAAAGATAATAAATATGGTCAGGTAATTGTTGATTTAATTAAGCACTAGAATGTCTACTTTAGTGAAGATCAAAGATTAACTTATCTGACCATTAATATTATGTTACTATTGAATAGGAGTTCTCAAGTTAACCCCATTCTCATGCATGTGATAACGTTCCATGCTGGTGGATAAGCGAGGGTTGCAGGAAATGTGGAAGCGCGGAGTAGTAATGGAAATTGAGTTTTTTGAAACTACTGTTCAACTTGGAAATAGGTCTAACAATTTAGCTTGTCTAAATATCATAACCATTGTCATCAAGATCTTGGTTTTAGCATTTTGGATATTTAGGCACAGGTTATGATTAAGAGTTTGTTAATGGTAACATTTCACTGTGAAAATGCTATTGCTACCAGTATTAGTAGTAGACATTCCCTTTTTTGTAGATTTTATTAGTGGCACAGAATGTTGCATATGTTAGCATTCTATTGCCTACTAGTTGATTCCAGGTGCTTTAGTGCACTAACTAACAATTAATTTTGGGTGCTTTTAACTTTTCTAGTTTGTGTTTTATGGTATGCCACATCATTTGCACATTCAGTTGAATTTATGTAGAACGGGTAAATTGAATTTGACTTTCTCCTTTAGATTGTTGGGCAATGCTTCCACCCATTTGTGCTTAATCCTTCCGCATTACATTTCACTATTGTTTCTCATGTGGTTATTTCACTACAAGCTTTGCATACTACTTCTAAGATGCAGTTTGAACAGTAAGCTCACTATGATAGCAAATGCAGTAGTTTCAGATCCGTGGTCTAATGTCATTTTGCTATTTTGAAAATAGAAAAATATCATTATGTGGAACTCTTGTATCCATCAGATTCATATAGGCTGGTGGAAATATTGCTCTCCTAAAATCAGTCATTCCCCTTTATTTTTCTCCTTCGGACATGAATATCTTTTGGTTTCTTTTTGGTATAGTTTATCATCACTTTTTGTATAAAAGAGGTTATACCCTTAAATATATGTTACAAGAGTAGCATTTATGCTATCATGTTTATTTAATAATGAGGGATTCTTCATTTAATGAATACAAAGAAGTTTATTACCTTCTGACATGTAAACATGTAATTGTGTCTGTATAGCAAACATCTGATTATTGTACATAATAAAACCAGGTTTTGATACCTAGGTCGTTAGGAACTCATTGGTTATTTATTTTCCATGGACTGGTTCTGTTAAAACAAATATACTATTATTGGATTGGATTATGGATAGATCCTGAAGCACGCTTATTTTTTCTTATAATTGTTCTCTTTTTTTGATTGTTTCTCTTATGATGGTACCAGCCACTTTCCTCAAGCATTTTGAAAAGTATGGGCATATTATTGACCATGTGATAATGAAGGATCGGCACACTCACCAGCCGAGGGGTTTTGGGTTCATCACCTATTCTGATCCATCTGTTGTGGATAAAGTCATCGAGGATGAACATAAGATCAACGGGAAAGTGGTAAGTCCTACCTATTATTAAGCATAAAATATTATGTTTCCTGCAACTTAGTAATCATTGTCAGTTATGTTTATTCTATCTTTTCCCTGTCGGTGTCTGAAGATGGCTGGTTAATATACAAGTGTTTCATGGTATAGTGATTTGTTCTGAATAACGTACACACTTTGACGTTCTGCTTGCGTGATTGTTGCTGCTGCTGCTGTTAGTGTGACTGCATATTGTTCTATTGGATCTTCTTTATGATCTCCATAGCATCGATTTTTCTTAAATAACTTCTTGGCAGTTGTTTATCATTTGGATGTGTATTCCCTTTTTTTTCTATTGTAAATGCAATTACAGCATGTATTTTTGTTGATGAGGCTATTGTTTTGTCATCATCTGTGCCTCAAAATTTTTATGTAATACATGTGACACAGCAGTTTTCTTTGTTATTTATTATCAAATTTCAATGCGCTGATCAGGCCTGACCTAGGCCAACATTAGTAGAATGGGCTTGGGCTGGACATGTAGTTAAATGGGCTGGGTTTGGGCTTAAGAAGACTCTCAGTCTGCTCCATTTTGGTCTGATTGACCAAAATGGAAAGATAAAAAAAATACAATATGAAACATGAATGTTCTTATTTTGATCTGAACCATTGTTAGAATTATGATTAGATCTCAACATTAGAGAACATGATGTTTTTTTCCCTTTGCAATCTGACATAAGCCTAACAGCATGAAAAAGGTGTCGTCAGTTGCTATTTTTCTCGTTCCTGGAGCTGTGTAGTTCAGGAGTGCCTGGTCTAGGAGAACTTGAACCGATGGATCTGACAAAGTTAGTTGGAAAACGGAATGTGCAGTTTTTGCATAGATCTTAGATAAGACTAAAGCCAACCTAAAGACCAGGTGCATGCCTACCCAAAGAATGGTTCGGATCTGGTGGCCTAATGAACTTCCACTGAGCCTTGCTGACCTGTTGATCGTTGGTCTGCACATGTTCATCACATCCATTGGAAACCTAATTATCTAAACAAATGTGAAATTCAATTTATATTTGATTTGGTAATCATCCTTTCATTTTGATCAATATGAATAGTTGATACGTGTCCATTGAAAACAGGGAATGCAAACATGGATGTCTATTTAAAACCCAAGTGTTAGGAAACCGTCTGAGATGTCTGACTAGTGTCCCAACTTCATAGCATGTTGTGATATGATAGGAGCTAGATGAGCACCATTGTCTTGTGATTTTGTTCGATTCTTTTAAATAGGTGGACAAATCGTTTGGAAGGTTCAAACCTATTTTGTTGATATATGTGCATGAACTCCATTCTCTTATTATGCTTTATAATTGACTGGATGGGTTACTAAAGTGTATATACGCCAAGTAAACCAACTACACATGGTGATGCAGGCAAACAACCAAATAACAAGGTGAAAGAAGTAATAATTTCTTGAGGAACGTAATAATTTCTTGAGGAACATAATGGCACACCCGTTGCTTTCTTTATGTGATACACCTTTTGATCCATCTTGATGACAGTACTATTCATGACAGAGTTTTTAAAAAGGTATTTTCATAACACCTGTCCCACTTTCTTTGTGTGAAACACCTATTATTTCATCTTGATGACAGTATTATTCATGGTAGGCAGTATTATTCACAATTTCTTTATGTGAAATACCTGTCCTACTTTCTTTATGCGAAACACCTATTATTTCATCTTGATGACAGTATTTTCATGATCGACAGTATTATTCACACCTGTTGTTTTCTGTGTGTGAAACATCACACCTGTTATTCCATCTCTATGACAGTGATATTCATGTACGAGCAGTTATATTCATCAACATCTTAGTTGGTGAGAGAGGTGTTATTTAATGGCATTGCCCTTGTTGTTTTTCTCTCAATTATCTGATACTCAAATATCTCTTGGTCAATTTTAATTTTGAATAACCTTTTGAGATAGGATCTTTTGATGTAAAAGCAGCAGTTGCGGAATTATATTTACATAATGCATTTACTTCTAAGCTACTGGTTTTTCCATGTCAAGCACCTGTTCTTCAAGCCCCTTTGTGACTATTATTCTTGCCAGCTGGAAGTCCATTTGATGATATGCTTGTTGGAATGTTAGTTGATAGATCCGATATTTTAATTAAGTGGTATTTTATTCTTTTTAGACTACTATTTTAACCTTTCCTTTATAGAATATAGAAATTCCCGCTGATTTTCATTTTGGATCTATCTATCGACCAAAAAGGTTGAGCAGGAGCGTTGATTTTTAGGTAGCATTTTTTGAATTAAAGCAGTAGCTTTCCAGTTTTATGCCTTCAAAGATATTTTCCCTAGCTAACATAATGTTTATGCCTACGGAGATCTACTTGGCTAATTGTCGAGGTTATGTTCTTTTTATCCCCGTTACTTGCCTCTCTTTTTGCAGAAATATTTTGAATTTCACAGATTAATGCTATTTGTTAATATTCTTCATCACTTTGCCCAGGAATCTATTACATGCAACACTGTCTTCCTGTCTGTGAACTTTGGATTGCTCCTTTCGAACGCTTTAGTTTAGTCAAATGTCATGTAGAAACCTTGTTCCGGGAAACTTATTATCCTGCTTGTTGACACTCTTTTTTCCTTAAATGATATAATGGTGTAGAAACCTTTCTTCCCTAAAAAACTAAAGTCAGTTTAATGAAATTGAACTGTAGGTTGAAATTAAAAGAACCATTCCTAAGGGCGCTGCTCAAGCTAAGGATTTCAAAACAAAGAAGATTTTTGTTGGCGGGATACCAACTACTGTAGAAGAAGGTAATTTAATTTTTGCCGACTGCTTTTTCTTATTGACACTTGCAGCTATTTAACAACTAATAGTCCTAAATATTTTTCTGCATGATTTGATACTCTGATCAGATGAATTCAAGAATTTCTTTTCCAAGTTTGGCAAGGTGGTGGAGCACGAGATCATTCGTGACCATAGCACTAAGCGATCTCGGGGCTTTGGGTTATAATCTTTGACTCTGAACAAGCCGTTGATGATTTGGTAGAAAAAGGCAACATGATCGATTTTGCTGGTAGTCAGGAGTCCATTGAAATGTTACATCAAAACATTGTATACAGAGAAATTGTCCATGTGCCAAATTTGGCATTTTTCTCAGGGAAAGATGCCCACTACAAGAATATTGGCCTTCTGCATTTCGTCTGCTGTAACTTAGCAATGCTTTGGCATTGGTGAATTACTTTTCAAATGCTGCATTTTCACCTTCATCAAAAGTAGCACTGAGAAATGCATTCTTATGTCCACACTGACACACAAATCTGTAAGTATGTTTCATTGTCATCATACTTATAGTGATGTAATATGGTGTTAGTCTAATATAATGTAAAGTTGAAATTAGGAGAGTTAGCAAATATGTTATGCATTATCAGATATCATCAAAGAAAATATGGCTGCATCATAGCATCTCATACTAATTTCATAGCATCTCATATAATTTCATTGTCAAATACATCAGAGCATACCCTGTGCACTATTAGTTTCTTTTATTTAGACTGATATTACCTGGGTCCATAGAATTTGTACACTTTGCCTCAAAAACCCATTTTGAGAAGTCCTTAGGTTAATGTTCTTGCTCTGTTGTAGGTTGAGGTCAAGAAGGCTGACAAAGAAATCCTCAAACCTCCACCTCCATTTGCTAATGAGGCCTAGGGGCCGCCCTTTGGTGGAGGTCTTGGTGGATATGGCAGCTCTTATGCTGGTTTTGGCGTGGTGAGTTTGGTCCATCGTATAGGCCAACTGGAAGTCTCGGTCGTAGGCTTGGTGAGTATGGTGGTTACGTAGTGGTGCAGGGGAATTTGGTGGTGGATATGGTGGTTTTGGTGGTAGCTTAGGAGGTTACAGGGGAAACCTCTCTTGATTATTCTAGTCGCTTTGGTACTTTTGGTGGTTATGGTGGTGGTGGTGTATGGTGGTGGGGGGGTATGGGGCGCTGGCCTAGGCGGTGGGTATGGACGTGATGAGGGCTTTGGCGGTTATGGTGGGTCTAGCTATGGTGGTGGCTATGATTCAGGCACAGTTCTAGCTTTGGCTCAGTGGGCTCTACGGTGGTAGGGTGGAGGCTATGGTGGTGAGCTGGCCCATCTGGCAGATATCATCCTTATGCAAGGTAGACAGTTTAGCTCAGCACTGCTCTAGATGCACACAGGTTTCCAGTAGATCCAACAGCTTCACGGGATAGAGTTCCTACTAGTTTTATGCTAGAAGCAGGCTCAAGTGGAGATCTAGAGCCATATTTTACTTGCTTTTTTGCTATGTAGATTCACAATCAAGAACCTGTAACATCGAGCAGGTTGAACTAGATTCTCCTATGTTGGTCATGGTGTGTCGGATTTGTTCCTAGACTAGATAGATTTATGTCTTTGTGGATGTAGAATCTATTTTAAGGGGCTCCTCCTTCCTGGTAGGATCATCTCTAACCAGTTTCTTCTTGCCTGAGATCACTAGAGTAATTTGAATGTAGTAGGAAAAATTCACGCTGAGCAAACTTTTTAGTTATATTTCCAGTTATTGCTGTTGGGTTTCTCCATTTAATAAACACTGTTACCTACGTGGTGGTTAATTGATGTTTTACTGGCACATTGAAAAATCTGAAGTCAACTTATTCATTCTTCAGAGAATTGAATTAGATTCGAGGGCTTTACTTTCGGTCATTTAAATGTTCTATTCTTGTCAATGTGTTTATGCTTTAAACCAAATCAACGAGTAAGATCTCTTGAATTCATGCTAGCAATCAAAACAAAATTTGGGTTATTTTTGTTTCAGTGAAGAGATTGGGAGGAAGCATTCCTGGCATGCTGGATGAGGGTATTATTAGTCTGTATCATTGTTAGCAAAATGGCCCCCAAAACACCAAAAACACATTTTTGACACATTTATGTATAAAACTTTATTTAAAAGAAAGTCCACCAAAATACTTGCGATTTTCATGAAATCTTTTCAATTTACGTTTTCTTGCGTTTTCTTGAAAATAAATAATTTATATATACATTTTAGATATTATTAATGTCATTTTCTATTTGATATTATTAATGTTAGATGTAAATGGTCATAAGCTTTTATAGTAAACATTTATTTATCCATTAAATATTTAAAATTAATGAAAAAGTTAAAAAATAAGTGTTTATATTTTTTACTTCTAACAAAATCTTTATTTGATATGAATAAAGTAACAAAGCAGCACATGAATCTGACATTTATGATGTCTTTTTATATTTGTTTTTTTATTTTTTAGAATGCAATCGTTTTAAACGTGAATTTGGAATTATTTGTTTTCTGTATGTTGTTCTTTAGATGCGGTCTTTTTCCGTTCATATGGAACGAGGTATACACTGACATTTCCTGTGCCTTTTTTTTTTTGCCAATTCCAGTTTTGCTAACATGGTCTGTATGTTATACATGAGCCTTGCTAGGTTTAGGGTGGCGTATGGCCATAGTTGAGTTGTACCTATTTATTTCAATTGAGCTTGTTGTGCGCGCGCGCGCCCTGCTCTCAGATCAGCAGCAAATGCAACTGAACTCATAGACCTGAAAAATAACATGCAAAAATACTCATAAACGGAACACAAGACTCCATCAAGTAGAA